>JABXWE010105535.1:0-14491 GCA_014611495.1 Limonius californicus | reverse complement strand
CTGCAAACTTTGGAAGCTCGATAATTCAACTTCTACAATGGAAAATAACACAGCTTTCTGGAATTATTAAGCAAACTTGCACTTGACCGAAAAACAACTGGAAATAGAGTAAACGTCGTTTTCAATTACAAAAGCGGCCTTTGTTTGTTCTATCTTTTTAACACTTAACTACCGTATAAAACATGGGCCAATCCCACTTCTGATGTCAACACTTAAGGAAACACACGGTGCAAACGCAATACACAATTTGTAATTAATAAAATACAAAGGTAAAAGAACGCTCTGCACTGGCATTAAAACCAGCTTCAGAGACGACCCTTGCCCGCACGCTGCTAGAGCTACATTCTCAATAATATTCTTTTACTAAAATATTAAGAAACACTTCAATATTTCGAGCAGGCCGTCTCACAGACCGTTTATGGGCATAATTTATGATGTAATGTGATACCTTCCTTGGACGTCATAATTCCAAGAATCAGACCGAAATCTTTTGTTATTGACTTTATGCTAACATATATTATATTATTTCCAACTGATATCATTAGTTTCTAATATTAGCAGTTCCATACATATAATTAAAGTAATAAAACTTAACCAATTTTGTCTTTTTAAACCACGCACTGGTGGCTTACATATTTAGCGAAATATTTTTGAGGAGCACATTAGTCGGTTGTTTATTTATTTTTTATTATGTAAGTGCCGCCAAGTTAGTGAAAGCCAAATGTTCTTTCTTTTCATTACATTTTTGATATTAATATCACAGTTTTACATATTTCGGGTTTTCAAAGGGTATTGGTGTGACGTAATTATTATTGCTATGTAGCATGTGATCATAAAGCTTTCAAATTAGGAGCGCTATGGAAATTTTTGCATATCTGAGAGGAACTATAAACAAATGTCAATTTAAACAACCGTCAAAACTAAAATATGTATTCACCTGTCTAAATCTGTATAATCTGGATATTGTAATTTGTTTGTTGCTGCTGGCTAAAAAAGGGTTTACGTTTTAAAATGCGCTTTATTGCGACGAGAGACGCTTTGAGATTAAGTCCACTTTGCTTGTGTATACATTCTTTTTCTCTTCTTTTGGTGCGTCTCCTAACGAAGATTTGCAACCATCAAGGCTATCTCTACTTTGGATACTGCTGCCCAGAACAAGGATCTTGTGCTTTTCCCAAACCAGACACGAATATTTTTGAGCCAGGATATTCTCCTTCTTCCCGCGGTTCTCTTGCCCTGTACCTTACCCTGGATAATTAGTTGCAACAATTGGTATTTTTCGTTACGCATTATGTCCCAAGTATTCTATTTTTCCTTTTTTGCTCTTGTGAATTATTTCCATTTCCTTTCCCATTCTTTGTACGACGGTCTCATTTCTTATTCTTTCAACCCAAGATATTTTAAGTATTCTTCTGTAAATCAACATTTCAAATGATTCTATCTCCTTTTAGTTGTTGCTTGGGTCAGCGCTCAGGATTCTACTCCGTACAATAGAACGGGCAGGACAGAACATTGTACAATACGCATGCAAAGTTGTAGGTTTAAGTCTCGGCAGCAGATGAGTTTTTCATTTTTACAAACGATGCCCTTGCTTGTTCTATTCTACTTCTAATTTCAATGCTGTGATTCCATTTTTCGTTTAAATTACAACCCAGGTATTTGTATTTCGCCAATTGTTCTAATGGGATTCCATCGACCACAATATTAGTTTGAACAGTTCCACTTTTGCTGATCAACATTATTTTAGTTTTCTTTTTATTTATATTTAGGCCATAGTTTTTACTGGAGTCATTGACGCGATCAATCAGTACTTGTAAGTCTCGCTCATTTTCTGCCAATAGGACAGTATTGTTGTTTAAGTTGTTTAATCTTATACCGTTGATATTAATTTCCTCTTGGCTGTATTCTAGGGCATCTATAAATATAGCTTCAGAGTAAATGTTAAATAAAAGTGACGATAAAATGCAACCTTGTCGCACCTCTCTTAATATTTTTATTTGGTCGGTCATTTCCCCATCAATCCTTACGGCAGATGTATGGTTCCAGTAAAGATGTTTTATGATGCGTATTGTTCAGAACTATAGTTTTTAAAACTATCAATAGTTTCTCGTGTTGCACTCTATCGAAGGTCAATGAAGCAGGCATAAACATCCACACTGACATCCCTGCATCTTTCCACGAGGATTTGTAGGCTAAACAGAGCTTCCCTTGTGCCTAATCCATTCCTGAACCCATTTACATAGTATTGCCTCGCATTTTTTATAGATTCTATTATGTATTATTTTCAAGAATATCTTCACGGTATGACTCATTAGGCTTATGGTTCGAAATTCATTGCATCTCTTAGCGTTATTTGTTTTAGGTATGGTCACAAAAGGTGATTTGACTCATTCGTGTGGTATTTTCCCTGTGTCATATATTATATTGAATAGTTGAGTTAAGACCTCCATGCCTATGTCATCAACCATCTTTACTATTTCCGCGTACACTTCGTCTGTCCCAAGGGCTTTGCCATTCTTTGCATTTTTAATTGCCTATAAGACTTCTTCTTTAGATATATGTGGCCCGGTGTCTGTGTTTGTATAATTATGATGTGGTAATCTGTTATCGTCGAATAATGCTTCTACATATTGTTTCCATGTTTGTATTTTTTCTTCTTGTTCTTGTTAATGTGTATTTTATGTTCGTTATCCAGAAGTATATTGGTATTGTAAGTTCTACAAGATCCTGTAGCTTCTCTAATTTTTTTATGCAGATTAAACATATCATATTTATTGCTTAATTCTTCGATTTCATTGCATCGGTCATTCAACAACTTTTCTTTTGCTTCTTGTATTTTTTTACGAATCGTCTGCTGTATTTGTTTCTATTTTTCTTTATTATTGTTTTTTCCTCCGGTTTTCCATGAGTTGGAGTATTTCATTAGTCATCCACCCTTTGTTTCCCTTCACGCCTTCTGATTTTACTATCTCTGTGAGCTTCACCATTAGCTGTTTAATCGACTTCCAGATTTTGTTTACGTCTGAATTGTTTTCCTTCATTTCTCTTTTCAGTACGCGCATCTCGCTCGATAAACTTTTGTTTTATTTGCATTAGCATTTGTGTTTTCTTCAAGTTTTTCTCTATCTATTCTTGTGTCGCGTTTTTTCTTTTTGATAATTTTTGTTTGGTTTGGTGTAAAGTTTTGCGATAACCGGATTGTGGTAAAATCCTTCTATCACATCCTCATCCTTATTCGCTGTAGGGGCTTATACTTGTATTATGTTAATATTTATGAGATGTGCTGCAATCTGTAGCATCATCATTCTGTCTGACATTGGGACGAAATTTATGATACATTTCCGTACTTTCTTATTTACCAATACTGTAACTCCGTGTTGGTGCTTATTTTCGTTATTACCGGAGTAATATATGTTGCCATTATCCGTATTACATTTTCCTGATCCCGTCCAGCGTATCTCACTTAAGCCAAGGATGTCTATTTTTAGTCGCTCCATTTCCTTGGTTGCGTTTCTAAGTTTTCCTGCTTCGTATAAGGTTCTAAGATTCCAGGTTCCGATCTTGAGCGCATTGTGTATTTTGTCCGTTTTGTACAAATTTATATTGTGTGGTGTTAAACTGTTTGATGTGATTTATACTGTTTTCATTCATTTTGCAAGGGTATATACACTGGAAGAAATAAACACAAGGTACGGCCGGTAGATAACGTGACAGCTACGATATGCCTTATAGCACTCACAGCCAAGCCTAATTTGAAACCTTTTTGATCGCTTGTTATGTGTAGGAGTTTATATACGTTTGCTGACGACTTCATTTACATTGTACAGGAAGCATGGTTAGTACTGTGTGCACCAAAATCATGATTCGAGTTGTGAGCTGCGAATCTGTAGTGACAGTTGTGTGATTCTAATTTATTATTAGACCTGTGTGGTCCGAAATGGTACTGCTGGTAATTAATGAAATATTGAGTTATGTGCTTCTAATTAGAGCTGTTTGCTGCTGGTACTTTATTAAAGTAGCTGTGATGGTTACTGGAAAACTGTTGAGCTGCGTACTAGCTGATGGCGTTATATGTATCCCTACCTGGTGAGCTGCGTTGGCACCCAATATCCCAATTAACTAATTCTAAACTCCCAAGTGATTTTGAGAGTTCAGAAAAATAGAGCGAACTGATACACTGGTTTCTCTACATTTGTGGCAGGAATAATTAAAAAACGCCGAAAGATTGTTTCGAAAATATTTAATTATAAATTACATATTTGTAATAAAAGCCCTACAATACTTATTTAAAGTAATATCGGCACAAACTAAATGTAAGGTTTTCTATTTGCTATAAATAGCCATAGTTATCATTTGAAATATTAGCGACTTAATTTTTGTATTCTTCATAAGGCAGGATGGTTGCGCCAAACTAGTAATTAAAAAAGTAATTTTAGCTTTTCACCTATTTTATTTGTTATAAAATACGAATATTTCACAAAAATACAGAAATAATACGGAGATATTTTCACTATTAACTAGGAAATTTTGTAATAATTAGAAAATAGGGAACGTGCCTTGATGTAGATAGTTATATCACAAAATTACCTCATAGATATACATTAAAACTGTTGGACAATTTACTGATATTGTACACTTGCCAAGCGCGTACGTCCAATATGCTATAGAATTACACGGTCCATTAATTTTCCTTTATAATAGCACCATAACACACACCCATTACGCATTATTTTTGATGAGCGGCTGTTTACAGCGGCACATTAAATGTTAATGCATTACTTACACCTCTCGCACAGGAGCGCTTTTCTTTGTTTGTGGGTGCTGCAGGGTTGAAAAGCTATATGGAGCGTGTACAAATGACTTGTGGAGACAGCACAGGTCAATCTTTGTTGTTGTTACACACGGCAATTTAAGTTCAATGAGTGTTAAAAATTGTTTTATTGTGCTTTTCGATACGGGAAAGGATAGAAGTTATGCTTCGCGGACAACTGAAACGGAATCAATGACTAGAATTGCGAATCCATGGAAAGGAAAATGGCGGTTCGCAACAACCAAATGTGCGAAAGAAATTTTATAGCGTGAAAGTGCAAAGTTTTTGCCCTGCAATAAATTGAACTTAAGAAACTAGATTCCTCAACAGTCAAGACTATTTTCTTGCCGGTGTTCTGCAGGTGGAGAATAGATATATAATGAAAGAACATTTTTAGTATTAGTTACTAGAGAATTGGTTGGTCTAAAAAGTTAAAGGCTTAATGAGTCTATAGTTTAACATCAAAATATACAGAAAATAAATAATAAAACCAGTTTAGGATGTGAACGTTGCACGGAATTTCCACACCTGTCAAAATTTACATATCTGTTCTTAAGGTTGGGGTTAAGTTGTTCTTCGGACGAAATTTATTCAACGTAGATATGTAAACATGAGTGACGAGACAAATGGGGTGCTCTTTGACCTGTCCAGTTGAGAGGTAATTTCGGATGAATATGATAGCATTTGTATTTTTTATCGTTCCTATCAAGCATTGGAAAAAGAATACGATGATAACTAAGTACAGCTTCAGCTTAGATGTGACGGAATTATATAAGTAACCATTTTTATTTCTGAATGGTGAATTGAACAAGTGTAATTGAAGGGTTCTAAAGACAGCTGAAGTGGCGGGTAAGTTAGTTGGTAGGGCGTTTGTTTTCTGAGGAAACATCTTAAAACGTGTAGGTCAGGACCCTATCGATACCGCTACAGAAAATAAAAAATCTAGTGCTTTAACCCACCCACACATAATTTCTCATCTTGGCTTTGGCATCAGTGTTGTCTTAAACCGAAACCTTTTCGGACTGATTATTAGACTATAGCTCTTTCGTGGTTTTATCTTAGTGCCGAAGAAGTACGTGGCAGAGAATAATGTCGGTGATCAGCAGTGCTATTTGTTAACTATTAAGGAAGACAGTCGAAAGAAACTGTATAATAAAATGGTTCTTCTTTAAAAGGAATTCAAAAATAGAGATACATAAAGGTGGCGAAGAAAGCAACACTTTACTCAGGAACAGAAGCAAAAGTTCGTTGAGAATACGAACACCATTGCTTTATGATAATCCTAATGTGCATAAATGCGTATTCACATTAGTAACTATGGTGGAAGTTTTCTAATTAAAACCATTGCGTTTTTCCAGCGTAATTGTCTTATTTACATGCAATGTATCTCTCGGGCATGACAATTTGCATAATTCTATCACTGCATATATGAGAAGCAATACTGTTTTCTTTATCGTCATTGTCTATTCAAAAATAAGGGCAAGAAAACTTTGCAAAAAACGCTAAATTAAAGTTAAATTTAAAAGTTACACAAGTGGGTGGCCAATTTACGTATATTCCAGCGCTTCTCTGCTTCACAAAATGTATTCAGGAAAACGTTAAAAATGAATACAGAATTACTATTATGGATGTAAAAGGTACGCCAGAAATTTAGGTATAATTAATTTCTTCCTTTACTTACTCTCCGTCGTTCTTGATCATCGACAGCTTTATATACTCATAAATTACAATTTACAGTCACTCCAATCCAACACGGTATCTTGCTCGGGTAAATGAAACATAAGTCGTGTAACATTTTCGACGTTCCGAAATAAGTAGAAAATAATATAAAGTTGCAGGTGTATTGATTTGCATTTTGTGGTGGAAGAAGGGCTTACTAAAATATGTTCTTTTACTCCAAAGTAAATTCTTCACTTTCTATATCAAGAATCCGAAAAGGCTGCAAACTAAACTGAAAACATAAGAATAACTGCTTCCAAATAAAAGTAGATTAGAGCAGGCTGTGAAGGTGACTTTGAAGTTAACACTACCTATGACCGATAAAGCGTGTTCTTTATTACCGACTGTTAAAAGCCAAACACAACAACGCAGCGAGTATTGCTAATAAATTTGTAACTCCATTTAATGGAAGCAATGCCAGGTTTAGTAAAAGGAGTCGGGGTATTCAGCTTATACTAGGGCAAATTAAAGAAATTCTATTTTACTTTTCGATTTCGAATTGTACGAGTTGCATCAAAAATGTAAATATTTAGCAACGAAATTAAAAATCTGGAAAATGGTCGATGCTTTATTTACGCCTAATGCTCATCAGTTTCTGTTAAACAAATCACTGTTTGATTCGCCGTGTCAAATGGTTTTTGTAGCAATTGAACGCTGTTGATTAAACTGCGCATGTGAATAATCGCTTGCATTAAATCTTGTAATGTGTGATGGCTATTTTAAAATCTGCAAGTTTCAGCTGTGATCATTTTTTCGTCTTATTTTTCGTGCTTCTAAAAGTAATTGTATAATAAACGTTTCAGGCTTACGCACGAGTATTATTCAAACACATATGCAATTTACAAGAGAATTTATACACCTAAAGATAAATTAGAAACGATCATAAACACTGAATTTAATAAAAATCATAGACATTATAATTTACGTGTTGCATTCTCATATAGAACTCAACATTTTCTATACAACTCCACGGAAAAACGAAACCAATAAACATAAAACGAGGAGCACGGCAAGGTGATGTCCTTTTACTTAAGTTATTTACAAGGGCTATGGAGGACTTTTTGAGAACTTTAATGAGAGACAATAAAGGCATAGATATAAAAGGCCAATATCTATCACATCTAAGATACGCAGACGAAATAGTGTTATTTTCAGAAGATCAGGGAGAAATGCAAAACACGGTAAATGAATTATTATACAGTGCTTCCCAAAAGTAACGGATAAATTCTATAAAATCGTTGAGAAAAATATTTCATAAAAATACTCGGACACGTCGATTTTTATTTTTAAATTATCATTTAGAGATGTAATTTTCAACACCCCACCCCTCAACCCCTAAACCCTAGCAATTCCAACTTTAAAATTTCAAATAGCAAAGTACCCCTTATGATACCTCGTCTGATAGCTTTCTTTATGCTGAATACAACAAAAAAAAGTTTTTCAAAATCGGTTGATAAATAACGGAGATATTTACCAAAACGTATTCAATTGAAAGTGCCAATATTCGAGCAGACGTTGATACGGCTCTAGCGATGAGTGGTAAAAACAATTGTAGTTTATGTATTTTTATGAAATATTTTTCTCAACAATTTTATAGAATTTATCCGTTACTTTTGGGAAACACTGTATAACACATCAAAATTAGTAGGATTGCGACTGAATCTTCACAAAACCAACGTAATAACAAATTTTGATATTATACCAAATATACAAGTAAGACAGACACTGACCAAGTCGAAGAGTACATATATCTACGATCATTGTAATAAAAGCTAGACAGTTTACACAAAGAAAGTTACGAGAAGAATTAAATTATGCTGGGCCATAAAATTAAAGCATGTCTTTAAGTCAGATCTACCCCAGCGTTTCAAGACTAAGGTATGAGGATGGTTCATCAATTATTGTCCACAACATAGAAGGCATTGACCGACAAATGAAGAATATTTTTCCTAGAAATGTCAGTAATTGACATATGCCAAGTTGTAGGTGCCTATCTTCTATGTTTTAAAAAGATATACATTTAATATTACTGTGAGGTTGGTAATTTTTTCTGAAATGCAATAATTCGAGACAAAAGTTGATAAAACATCTTTTTAAGAATGGTTTATCACCGCAGAAAATTTACGACAGGGTGATTCTACCCCGTCATAATAAGTAATCAAAAATCGGTAACGGGATTTCAAATTAGATGCTGGACCACCAAAAACTGTTGTCACTCAAGAAAATATTAATTGGTCCATGATATGGTACTGAGTGATCGGAGAAATACGGTCAAATATATTACTGAAACATTTGGCTTTTCCACTGGAAGCATTGAGAAAATTTTGCACGAGGAATTGAACCTGAAAAAAGTCTGCGTACGATGGATTCGGAAAATGTCACCTGATCAGAAAAGGGTCAGGTTTCTCTGAGATTAATGGACACAGACTTAGATGGATTTTTGGAAGGATTTGTAAGTGTAGATGAAACCTGGGTTCATTACTTTGATCCGAAGTCGAAATGGCAGAGTATGAAATGGCGACATCGTGGTTCCCCGCCCCCACGAAATTCCGTGGGACTTCATTGGCCGGAAAGATAATAGTGTTTTGGGATCTGAGGATCTACCAAAAGTTCGTGAGGCTATAAAACAAAAAAGGCGTGGAAAAGTGAAACGCGATGTTCTGTTCCATCAAGAGAACGCTCCCGCTCACAAGAGCTGTGTTTCTATAGCTGATATCCACAATGCTGATTTTTTAGAATAACCCTAATAATCGCCAGATTTGGCCCCCATTGACTTTAACTTATTCCCTAAATTAAAAGAATACCTTCGGGGAACTCATTTTTCGGACAATGAAGAGGTGATGGCTGCTGTGTATGAGTGGTTTGCAGTGCAGGACAATGAGTTTCTTCTAAAGGCATTCAAACTCTGCATCACTGTTATACTAAGTGTGTTAACATTTTAGGGGATTGTGTTGACACATAAAGTTGTTTCAAATGTCTAAGTTATTTGCTTCTATATGAGGGACAATAAATGATGAACTTCGCTCGCATATGAAGAATTTGTGTTGCCAGTTATCACCTATTCTACGAAACATCTTTCTAACAACTGTATTGATGAAAAAATGAATAGTAAACTAAAAGCTATGGAAAAATCTATGTTGGGAATAACACTGTGGGATAGAAAAACAAATCAGTGAATAAAAAGTTCTACAAAAGTCACTGATGTTACCAGCATTGCGTAATTAAAGTTGATATGGGCCGGTCATATTTCAAGATGTCGGAATGAGAGATGTACTAGAAAGATGTTAGACTGGAACTCACGCAAGGGAAAAGGATGTGTCGGTAGACCTATGACACTATGGCGCGACGATATTTCCAGTAGGGTAATTCCGGTATAGATGGACCACAATTCAAAAAAAATTCATAACTTCTATCTACTTGGTTAAATGAAATCAAAAAATTGCGAAAGCGGATCCACTAAACCTTATTGAACACCAGGTCATTGGGAAACCTAGAAAAGGTTATTGCTTTTTTATTACAACAATTTAAAAAAAATGGCACTGGTGCATCTATATCGAGGTATCCGGAATATGTGCTACGGGATACATGGACCATTATATTTAGAAGAGAGTAAACTATATATTTAAATATAAAGGAATTGTTTGGTACAAAATAGCAATTATTAAAATTAAACTCTTACTTTGTGTGCTAATTTTCAACACAATGCACAATAATTAATATTACAGAACAGCATGATTGAGGTCTATATTGCTGAAGGTTCTCGTTTTTTTTTCATCGAGGGTGGTTTTGTCATCATAGAAGAGCATGGTTGAGGTCTATGTGGAGGAGTCTGTTGAGGGTCTACAGTTGTAGTCGTATTTGTCGGCACTGGATTCGAGGATTCGTCGGATAAAAATGCATAGTCGGGTATAGCCTACGGATTAAAAGGCCGAATTCCAGTCTAATACTGCGTTTTTGTATTTTGCAGCGCAATTCCATGCTTCTCCTAGTAGCTTTCCACACTCAATTCGGTTTATCCTGTTTCTGGGATTATTCGTTATAAAATTAATACAAGTCGTGTAATAATAGCTTGTAAGAGATTTGAAAAGCGACCTATCGTGTCGTATGACTTGGAAGAAGAAGAACTATCTTCTGCTCTTCGGCGTACTCCAATATCTCAATTGAGTTGTAGTGTGACGTATGGCCATCTAAAATTAATAAAATCAAAAATGGTCTGGTCTTTTGGTTTGCGTGGCACAAAATGAGTCTTCAACCTGTCAATAAAAATTTCTGTGTTCTGTATAAGCAGATTTCTGTGACATTTGTATAACGGAACCTGGTGGCATCCCATCTTTCCATTCTTCTTTGCAATATTTTCTTTTCATAATGCAATACAGAGGTAAGAATGATCCTTCGGCATTGCAGTACGCCACAGCTGAAATAGCCTCCCCCTTTCCTGAAGTTATTGTGGGTACACTTTAAGAACCTTCGACAGCAACAACTTGTCCTGGCTTATTATTTAGGTGAATCCCACTTTCATCAACATTATAGATGTTACCGGGCTTATCAAAAAGCTGATGTTCAGTGTTGGTTTCCTCGAGTAACTTAACATAATTTCCAACGCTTTCCTTACTGAGTCCAACTGAACGAATCATAGATACTCCATCAGATTTTTTAATGGATAACTTGGGATTACGTCTTAAAAAGGAGTATCCAGCCATTTCTTCTGTACGATCAAATGTACGTTTGAGTTTTAGTTTTTCTGCCAGATGAAATACCATTTTTCGTACAGATAATCTCCTTGGCGTAAATCCTTTACTCTGTAACTTTGTAATGTGTAACGTGATTTTTTTCCATTATCTGGACCCAAACACGTACACATCCCATGCTTTCTTTTCCCAGTTTTTGGCTGCTTCGTTTATCACCCGTACCATTTTCTACTGTTTTGAAAGCGTTCTCCATATCAGCTGGACTATACTTGCCTCTGCTGCTTGTGTTTTTCTTTTTGTACATAATTAGCTTGTTAATCCTATACAATCGCAGAAAAAAAAACAATAATAATTCTCAATAGTTCACTGGTCCATATATAACGAGCATTGTTGGACCATCTAACCAAAATTTACGGGCTAGATGGACCACCTTAGTGTCACCTTGGAAAATTGCAGATGCTATTCTTTTAAGGTTAAAATGAAGAAATGGGCTTTTATTTGATGATTCAGAAAAGTTTTGGTTCAGTTCCCACTTTGACACACTCACATATATTAAAACTGCATTGAAAATTCGACACTCTTGCAATTGAAACTAGATAATATCTTACCTATTCAGCAATGCACGTTCACAGCAACAAAGCCACTTGCAAATGCAGATAACATCAACACTGTGACTGAATTATACCGCCCTCTGACCAATAGTCTCTGAATTAAAACTCAGGTCCATCTACACCGGAATTACCCTATAGGAAGAAAAGACTGGAAACAGAAGGCACAATATAGGCAGAGATAGAAACAATTGAGAGACACCCACGTCCAACAGAGGACCGATATACGTTGAAGAAGAAGAAGATAATTGATTTGAAAGAGATAAAGAGCAATGCCAACTTGAAAGTGTCCATCACCGGGTGATCTTAAGCAAAAAAATTAGGCATTAACTTTCATTTAAAGATACAAATTAGAATTATAGAAGGAAACGCTCAATAAAACTGTTTAATTTCTTTAATCCCAAAAAAATTGAAAGTAAAATGCCTCGATTCAATAATAACCACCAGTCTCAGGAATTTCGTGACAAATATAAATTAAATAAACATAAAAAGCAATTAAATTAACCCATAACTTCCACGGAATGGATATATTTCAATCGGGGTATATAGTTATTAGTGGAATAATGAAATACTGAATTAAGACCTGTCTGACGAAATGAAGCAAAGAAGTAATTTATTCATGAGAGCTTTGTACTAATACGTTGGTCTTGTAAGATTGCAATTCTGTGAACGCAGATGGGATCGTAAGAGACGTACAATTTCGTATAATACCTGCTTCCTATCTCTCTTTAACGTGGAAATTTTTATATTATAATTCAGTGGTTCAAGTAATAATTCTCCGACCTCATTTATACGTGCGGTCACGGAAACCACGGAGACACATATCTGAAATCTTTTACGACAAAGCGTAGTAAAAAATTTAAATAGTAAATAGCACGCGAAAAGGCACGGCTCACCTTGTATTTTATATAGTGCATAAACATTACTATTAAAACGTTTCATTCGACAAATTTTTATATTCTAATTGTTTTGATACTTTCGTATCAGTCTAGCTATTTAATTTAATGTGGTTAAGTTAATTAAATTTCCATTGAAAATATTATTATGGGCTTTAAAACTAAATTGATTCTAGTGAATTTGCAATAAACATTTTAATTAATGGAAGCGGTTTCATGAACACAGAAAAGCTCGTCCGATAAAAATAAACTCAAAGTTTCGAATGATTAAACTTTACGGTAAAACAGCAACAGATTAAAAGTAAAACGAGCTAATATCAAATTGGTTTCCTTCTGGTACACATTTCGTTTCGTTATTGGGCTTTTAATTTTTGGTGCTTTGGTAATTAACTTCATTAAGGTAATTTTCCTTAAAAAAGCTCGATTCAAACAAGTTTGGTGCTGCAGATGTCAGACTGGCGGTGAATCTTCTTAATATTAGGGCAAAAAGGGGCCATTTAAACTTTAGTTAAACATTTCGCAGAGACTACGACAAACTGTTGGTATTATGGAGTTTAAATAGGAGTTTAAGGCGGTGCATAATTAACGAAAAGTATTCCGTTCAAACTTTAGACAAAGGCCTGCAACATAAAGTGGATTGCTGCGCGTTCCCGACTTATTTGTTATTTATTGAATAGTTTTAACGGTTCCCTTTAATATGTACTAAAACGGGTAAATAGAGCGAGTGCATTTAATTAAAACCCGAATAAGGAAGCCCATTATTGAAAACGGGGTCGTGTTGATAAAGCGACTCACATATTTGATATTTGCTTTAAAAAACAAACTTATAAATTAAACTTTAATTGGGAAGAGTTCTGGATAACATTTTTTCGAAAACTATAGTTTTTGTTTTACTTCTTTCAATTCAAAATTCACGACTTAACTAGAGTTTAGAAGCTGTTGCGTTTTAAGAATACCATCTACAACATTTACAGTTTTACTAGTTCCTGTGCGAAAACTGAAGACTTATAATTCACTTTCATACAATTTTTATGGCCTAAATTTTCCTCCCAAATGAGGTTGGTGTGTTTTTGTACAGACGTTGCGTTCTTCTGTTGGCTTTTTGCGGAGACGCTTACATAAAGAGAGCGGGCCGTTTTTCATTTTATAGTAGATAAACTGCTGACAAAAAATAAACCTCACTGAGAACTCCCCGTCTAAATTGCGCTAGGTTTTAATTTACATAGAAACTCCTCATATTTTACTGCAGAAAATTTAAGTTGGCTAAATTTAAATCTTTCCTTCCCTTCTTCCGCGAACTTAATAAACCTACGCCCTTCTTTATCGTAAAAACACAACTAGAAGCTTCCTTTACAAATCACAAGAGACAGTCCGTTTTATATTAGCAGTTTCTAGCGTTTTACGAATTAGCAGAGGATTAAGAAGACAGTATACGACATTAAAAATGTAAAATAACAGAAAATAAACATTTTTCCTAGGTAGTATTACAAGAAGTTTAATTTTGTCGGTACTATTTGATAGTTGAATAAGACTTTATTACAAAAGTAACAAATTTATATATGAACATACATTAAGGTTTACAAAATTAAACATAGCACGGTATTCGTTAGGGACCGCGGTGGTCGAGTGCGAGAACGCATTGGCCACTCGAGGTCACACTAAATGCAGTTGCTCCGTTGGGGCGACCGAATCCCGACTGGGGCAACCGCATTTAGTTAGTTAAGTTTAGGGTGCATGTTGCATGAATGTTTAGTATGTAAGGGACGCCCC
>JABXWE010105534.1:0-13917 GCA_014611495.1 Limonius californicus | reverse complement strand
ATGTTCTGTCGCCTTTTCTGATTGGTGGAACTGCAATTCTAGGTCTTTTAAATTTCCTTGTCGCTCTCCATATTGAGCAGTCCTTGTTCGATAGATGGGTTAAGTAGTATTTAAAAGTTTCATTTCGCGAATCTCTAAGTGCAGTTTGTAAACGGTGAGTAAGTCTGTTGTATGTTGTTTTATCATTCATATTTCTAGTTCTCTGCCATCTACTTCTTGCTCTTCGCTTTTCGATAACTAGTTCTTTTATGAGTCGAGGTATGTTATCAGTTTCCATATGTTGATTGGATTCAGTAGGTGTAGCATCCCGGGCGGCACTTTGAATGAGTCGTGTTAAATATTCTGTTGTAACATCTAGTTCATCGGGTTCTTTTATTCTAATTGAAAGGTTGGTGCGTTCATTTAACAGTTGTTGGAATAATTCCCAGTTTGTGCTCTTGGCGGTAAGTGTAGGAGGATTTTCTTTGTGAATCACATTAGAGCTTGCTGTTATAATTAATGGTGAATGGTCGGATGATAAGTCAGAGTTGGATTCGATTTTGAAGAACGTGTTGGCAATACCTTTCGTTATCGCGAAGTCAATCAGGTCCGGAATCTTGTGGAGATCAGCAGGCCAATAAGTTGGTTCATAAGTAGATAGGTAGTTCAAGTTTAGGTTTTGAATGGCTCGTAGGAGGTTCCAGAGGACGTATTTAAGAGAACTTGTGCAAAAATTTATTAACACTGGAAATGCGCAAAACAGGAAAAACCCCGGACGACCCGCAATTTCAAAAGACAAAGAAATTCAAACAGTCGGTGAAATGGTAGTACATTCTCAGCAATCAACTTCACATGTAGCTGCGATATGTGATGTATCGGCGGCCACTGTCAGAAAGATTTTAAAACTGCATAAGTTCCATCCATATAAAATGAAGATTTTGCACCAGTTGATGGAAGATGACACGGATAGAGGCATTGAATTTTGTGAGGTCATGACCCAAGCCATTGCAAGAAACCCATCCTATCTTCGCAATACCTGTTTTAGTGGCGAATGCACATTTTTTTAAATGGGTTTGTTAACAGACAGAAATGTAAGATATTGGTGCGATGAAAATTTCCATGTTTTCCGGAAAGGTCACACTCAATTTCAGCAAAAATTTAATGTGTGGATAGGAATACTTGGCGACCATATCGTAGGTCCCTTATCTATCGACGGAAACCTTACTGGGGAATTGTACTTAAACATGCAGGAAAACCTCATCCATCCGTTAATAGTTAAGATTGCTGAAAATAATCCAAACGAATTTGACATGGATATCATATTCCAGCAAGGTGGCGCTCCTCCACATTTTAGCAGACAAGTTTGCAATTATCTCAATGCAACATATCCTCGACGATAGTTTGGTCGTCGTGGTCCAACAGAATGGCCTCCGCGATCTCCTGATCTGACTCCGTTGAACTTTCTTATGGGGTATCTTAAATCGAAAGTTTTTCAAACAGAACCTGATTCGCTTTTCAATTTGTGCAAATATCGGAGTTGAAACTTTCCAGCAAGTACGGAAAGAGATATTAAATAGGTTTTTCTGTTGTCAAGAAGTTCAAGGAGCACGCTTTGCACATTTATTAAAATAGTATTACTGTTCAGTTTTTGTTGTATAAAATAAGTTTTGTTGTGTTTTACAATCTTCTTCTTCTTCTTCATTCTTCAATGGTAAACATTTCGAAAGTATACATTTTTTGCTTTAATTCTTAGTTTTTTCCATAAACTTGTTATTTTCAATCATCTGTCATTTTTTTCTGGATTAATATTTTTTTATGAAACTCAACAATCAGACGCAGAAAATGCCTTTCAAATGAGATGTCACACGATTCCCGTTGCCATTTAAAGAAAAAGTTCAAGATGGCGCCTAGCCGCCATTTTGAAAGTTATAAAATTTAAATATGGGCTAAAAAAGTAGTATTTAGCCTCCCATTGAAGCACACAAAATTTTGTGAAGAAATATCAAGTCGTTCAAAAGTTAGTGGGAGGGGAGGACATTTTACGATCGCACTGTATTATTCAATTTGTTAGGTTTGTATTTGTTGTGTTACAAATGAATCAAAATGGTGTTATTTGTTCTGCCTAATTGCAGAGAAAGAAGTATTAAAATTGAAGCGATATCTTGTAACCATTTATGATAGGGACGTGTGGTATTGTTTTACGAAAAACAACACCAGACTTTCTTTACCACTTTTACGGAAGTATTAGAACCCACCTATGTTGTGTATTTATGCTAGGAAAATTCCCTACCTATGGTTTGTGGAAGCACATAACAGTCAATGTTTTCAATATCTGTTGTCTGTCTGCATACAGAGTGGTTCAACACCTTAACCTACATATAGCATGGCAACTACATACAACTACCTACCATGCTGGCAATGTTGTTTGCTTATGGCAATACTAGATCGAGCTGTCAATCCACTTAAATTTAAAGTAAGATGTTTTTAAATAACGAGAAAACAGATTTATAGCGTATTTTTGGTGAATACCGCGCTGCCGTCCCCAATTTATATATCAGGCGCTATCCAACTACAAAACCACCGTCGG
This sequence comes from Limonius californicus, assembly GCA_014611495.1. Classification (NCBI taxonomy): domain Eukaryota; kingdom Metazoa; phylum Arthropoda; class Insecta; order Coleoptera; family Elateridae; genus Limonius; species Limonius californicus. The sequence goes on along the minus strand of JABXWE010105534.1, from coordinate 11,351 downwards.
AAAAAATGTTTGGACTTCTTGAAACTTCTTTAAGAAACGAAGGTATATTTATTAATTCCAGAAGATACAGACCCAGAACGATTACGAACATGAAAAACGAACTAGCAGTAGGTACTAGAGGTAGTGAATAAGAATCCTCATATAAGCAGGATTAGTAGAACTTTAATTACAAGAATTCTGAAAACAAATGTGTGTATTTTATCCCTAACACGTTACTTTGTGGCCCGAACTGCATGAAAATAACCCCCAAAGAATATTGCAATTTGTATAGTAGGTAACCAGATTATTGGACCACACTTCTTTTACGAAACTTTAATTGGGCTGCGTTGCCTCGATTCCTTACAAAATATTTTAGCATTTGCTAGAAGATGTAAAATGCAATTTTAGACAGAAACTTTGGTACCAACATGTTGGACACACTGCTCGCTGCAGTTGGGTTGCTAGAAATTACTTAAATAATGTATATTGAAGAAATTAGGCTGGAGAAGAGCTATGCATCCAGGGCCATCAAGAAGTTGCGATATCATTCCATTAGAATTTTTTCTTTAGGATAGAACTGAAGAAATTGTATGCTAAACTCCGGTAGTACATTTAATATATGGAAGTTAATGGAATCACTTTCACGTGTGGGAACATCTACTTGAGTCCTACAACAACCAAGCAATTAAGCAGGTTAGAAAACTACAGGAGAGTGAAGATAGAGATCCGGGATTTTCTAATAATATGCAGATAACGAATAAATAAAATTACCTCCAAACGATGTCCTTGTAGAAAATAATATTGCGAAAATCTACCCAGAATTACAGTTCCTCTCGAACTTATGAATTAATAGCATGCTATGTGTATGTTGGGTTGCTACAACCCCTTTAATTAAAATCAAAACATTTTTTCTAATTAAGACTACTATATTTTTCAAAATTTTGGTTTCAACGCATATTTATTCGAAATCCAGTACTTAATGTTATTATTAAAATTTTGATAAATATACAAGTGTAAAGTGTTATGTTGCTCTTATCAATCAGAACATCGGTATATAGTTGAGATATAGACAAAATGTAATTTAGGTTACATGTGTAAAAATAACACAAGTTTGAATTTTGAAGCGTAAAGTATCTCCTGCTCTTGTTTACTCATTTCTAGTCTTCAGTTGTTTCCATTGTAACTATTCTATTATTGTCTTTCTCAGTGCACACTGTATGGTAAAATAGTGCGAAAAGGCATCAAGAATAAAATATGGTCTTATCTCTGTTGTATTGTTAATATACATATCAAAAAATGTTCACTGTGGTTGAGAAACGCTTCAACTTATATTTCATGAACTGACGATCATGTCTGCATTGTAATGTCAAAATAAAATTCTACCGTATGAAAAGTGGTATCTGAGAAATTAATATGCCCTAAACATAGCACAGGTTCCCTTTCTTTATTAATTTAAGTTATATACCAAAAACAAAAACAAATATAATTTGCTAAATCTACTATAGCATACTGTACGGTAGTATATTGTACCAAGGGTGTTTCCAGGAGGGGGGCAGAAGGGGGAGGCAGCCCACTTCCAAAGCAAAACAGATTTAAAATAAAATAGAAAAAATATAAACAATAAATTTCTGAAAAATTGATTGATATGTTGCTTGTTGGTATGTCGACATACGACCATTACACATGTGCAGGTTGTAGTTCTTATGACTTCTCGCAGATGGACGTATAGTTAGCTCGTGGCAACAAGTAGTTTTCCAGAATAATCTCGTTTCATTTCACGACGCATCAACAACGAAAATATTCCGGAAGCTATTTACCTCGTACTTGTTTTTTGGTAAGTATTGACGTTTATTTGGGTATGTATGTTTGCATGTGTTATGCCGCGTACATGCCGACGTTTAGTAAAAGTTATAATTTAATTTTTGCAGTGAATTTAAAACGAAAGAAAAATACCAGCACCAGTAGCAGCGATGAAGGCAAGAAAGTACAATCACCCTCTGCTTAAGACACTGCTACTGCGAGGCGTTCTTCTATGGTTCAAACCACGGTGCCAGACAGTAAAAGTAAAACTGAAGACGACGTTTGTCATAAAAATGATATTGGAAATATCGTCGGCCTGCCGACCACTGTGTCGGTTGATAAGAAAAAACATCTGGAAAATGGCTGGGTATCTTCAAAGAACTACGATTTTGCGGCAGATGCCAAACATCTCAAGAGGAAATGCAATCATCAGTGGCTAGACACATATTCACCATGGTTAGCTTACTGAAGGCAACTAAAAGGTGCTTTCTGTAAATATTGTGTTGTTTCCGCCGTCAACCAACATGACGAAATGTGGTTGGGGTTCTTTCAATATCAGAATTTTCACTAAGTACAAGGACATGCACGATTATTTCAAAGCACATGTACAGACTCAGGGGCATAAGACTGCAATGGAATCTGCAAAATCGTTCATGAAGGTCATTCTAATAGACATCCTACTTCACCAGTCTTCGCAAAAATTAACAGAAAAAAAAAAGTACTGACCTCAGTTGCTTCCTGCGTGATTTTTTCCGGCACACATGATTTACCTCTCAGAGAAAAAACATCTGGATGAACTTATGGGCTTATGCCGTTTACGCATCGAAGCAGGTGATTCACAATTAAAACACCATTTTTAACATGGACCGAAAACGCGTCATACCGATCACCTATCATAAGACAAAATGAAATAATTGATCTATGTGGCACTACAATCAGGGAACCAATCGTCACAAGGACTTAGGAAGCTTATGCTTACAGCATCCTGGCTAACGAAACCGCGGATATTTTGGGCAAAAAACAGCTGCCTATTGGATTACGTTTCTTCGATGAAAAATCCAACACAATAGAAGAAGAATTTTTAGGGTTTGTAGAGTTTGAAAGGTTTGATGCCAAAAGTATTACCAAAGCCATTGAAGATTTGGCGACAAATTTCAACCTAGACCATGATAAGTGTGTGGGGTTAGGCTTCGACAGATGTTCCACCATGTCTAGGAAAGAAGGGAATGCGCTGGCGATCTTGAGGCAAAATGAGAAGTTAAATCTTGTCGTGAACATTATCCCAGAAATTCGAAATTGCGTTGGAACTATCAAGGAGATAATCATATTTTTTCGCGAATTCGTTTTACGACGCAAGCTTATTACAAACATTTCTAAATTGTGTAAAACTAGATGCTCGGAGAAGTACACGAGCATGCGTATTTTTAAGGATCACTTTGTCGATATTGTTGAAACATTAGAGACATTAGCTGACGAGGGTAATGCAGCAACCAGAAAAATGCATATCAAATGCATGCAGCAGGGTGTAGATCTTCATTTGTTGTGTCAGTAGTAGTAATTGCGAAGTATTCCTCTATACTGGAACCCTTGGCAAATACACTTGAATTGAAGGCACTTGACATAGTTAAAGCTAACCAGTACATTCAAACTATTCTCGTCATGCTAAGAGAGCATCGGGAAGATGCGGAGAATGTCACAGCTGATGTTTTGAAAAAAGCAGGCGACATTGCAAAGCATTTGAATGTTGATATAACCGTCCCTCGCGTTGCTGGCCGACAAATGCATAGAAGCAACCCGCCAGCCGGAAATCCATACGAATTTTGGAGAAGGCCTCTAATAATTCCTTACTTTGATTCCATCATATCATCTTTAGAAGTCAGATTTTCTGTATATAAATCGCCTGCATTTTCACTGACACATTTCCATCCGAGTAACATGAATGATATTTCATTGAAGGAATGGAATGAAAGTACTTCATCTTGTGCAACTTTTTACAATTTGGAAGGCATCAAAGGAGAAAGGGAATTCTGGTTCAAAATGTGAAATAAGGTAAAAAAAAGCACCAGATATCATAGAGTTTTTAAAAAAGAGCGAATAGTTTTTTGCAACCATTAGAAAAAACATGGCTTAGAAGCACTATTGGTGAAAATAGATTAAATGGGTTAGCCACGCTAAGCATTCATCGTTAACGGGTTTCCGCAAACAAGGAACAATTAGTAGAAGCTGTTGTTAGAAAATTTGCAACTAATCCTCGCAAACTACTGTTCAGAAATTAATTTGATTAATAGTGTTTTTCTTTCGTAATTGTGTATTATTGCATGCCCCCCACCATGAAAGAAGTTGGATTCAGAGAGCTGCCCCCCCCTTTCCGTTTTGAGCTGGATACGCGCTTGTAGTGTACATGGAAGTTGAACCCATATTTTTATAATTTTAAATTAGAAAAAAAAACTGAATATGTGAAGTTTATAACGAAAGCTTCTTGTGAAAACCAAACCACAAACGTAGAAATGGAGTAGGTATGAAATTTCTAAAAATTAGTTAATTTACTTTGTTTAGGAAAATTACATTTAAACAATCGTGTTCTCAAAAAAACAGTCAGCTTCCAATTCAATTTATCAATATTTCATCCCTAATAATTACAAAATTAACATATAATAGATTGTTTACACTAACATGTAATAAAAATAACAAAATATTTCTCGATTCTTTTATTTACTAAGCTACATATTTGAGATGACATTTTCAAAAATCAACAATTAATCAAACCCATATTCTTGTAACTCCTACAATTCAAAAATGTTACTTTGTACAAACCTAGTTCATACAAACATTAACTTGAAAAAAACAATGGTTCATAACAATATAAAAACCAATCTGTATTGTGATCATACGTGTTAATTATTTGCTTTAAAATAGCTGCATTGGTGTATATTCATTAAAATGTATATTATTTCGGGAAGTTCTACATAGAAAAGTTTTCAAAGGTATGAACCTCTGCAAGTTTACCTTAGTAATAATTAAAGACCGGATGTTTAGGCAAAATGCCTAAAATGCCAAAAAATGCCTATTTAACTGTTTTTATTTATAAATGCCTTTTTTACTTATAAGCGCCTATTTTGTCATAAAACTCATAAACTTGGAACATATGTTTCTTATAGAAGTATTTAGTGTGACGTAGTTAGACCTGTTGGCAACCACTTTGCGATCCAAACAACTTGCATGGTAACGGGCTTGCAAGTGTGACAGTCAATTCTGAGCTTTATTTACAGAGTTCATTAAGGAGTCGTTTAATGCGTGTCGCTTAAGCTTTACGAACATTGAACTTCTGTTTTTTTTGTGCATTAAAAATGATGTGTTTTGCGCCAGATTGCAAGCACTATAATGAGAAACATACGTGCAAGTTTTTTACGTTTCCAAAGGATCCAGCGGAAAGGCGACGGTGGATAAAACTTATAAGGTAAAAAACTAGGTTATGTTGATACTTTTTTAAATATCAGATTTTTAAGTTTTGAGGACGTTACTCAGTATTTTTGTAACTTTTTGCATTTAGGAGAGCAGATAGAGAACCCAATAATGGTTCGAGATTGTGCAGTTGCCATTTTAAAGATGGGTTAAAGAACAACGGGCCAACAATATTTGAGCATAATGTAACCCGAAGACTAGAGTTTCCTTCTCCACCTGGCAAAAAAAAGAAAAGTAAGTTGTAAGTGGGTTATGTAAAATACAATTTACTAAAGTCACGTTTTGTGTCACAGAAGAACGAATAAGGTGCTTGTTCAGGAAGCAGTTCGATTAGAAAACGTAGAAGTTCTGTTATCCGCAAGTAGTGCTGTAAAAGATCAGCCACCGTCATCATCCTCGACAAGTAGTGTACTAGCGGAAGCCGAGAATATGTTGCTGCAGAAAGAATTGAACGTTGTAACAAAAAGATTGCAGAAGTTAGAAACTACTTTTTCTTTTAAACATATAGAAAATAAAGAAGATCTAGTTGTGTTATATACTGGACTGCCAAATAAAACTATTTTTTAAGCCTTTTCCATTTGTTAGAGAACACTGAAAAAAATTACTACCTAGGTTGGAACGTAGATCGTGTCAGCCAAGAATATCAACTGTTTCTGACTTTATACAAGCTGCGGCAAAACCCTCCACACAAAGACTTGGCTCTACGATTCAATTGTTGTACAGCGACAATTACTAACATTTTTTTTACCTGGTTACATTTACTGCATGCAGTTATATTTTGCAAGTTAATGTCGTCTGTCCCATCAAGAATCAATAATCAAGCTTGTTTGCCGAACTGTTTTTCGTTTTTTCCTAACACGAGGATGGTTATAGACTGTACGGAAATTTTCTCTGAAATTCCGTGTTCGCTACAAAATAAAAGAGAAACGTACAGCCACTACAAGCACAGAAATACACTGAAAGGACTTATTGGTGTAGCACCCAATGGAGTGGTAACTTATGTATATTAGTCCACTCTATCCAGGTTCGACATCCGATAAGGTAATTGTACAAGAGTGCGGTGTCCTCAGTGTCTTTGAACCTGGAGACCTAATAATTGCGGATAAGGGTTTCCTTATTAGTGATATTTTACCTGCTGGTGTGTCACTGAACATTCCACCATTTTTGTGGCAACCACAGTTCACAGAAGAACAAATTATTCAAAGAAGGAATATACGAGCCCTGTCTCAGTGAAGTTGGCCCAACCCGTCAAAATACGAAATTGTTGAATTTATGTCAAGACAAAACAAACAGTTTAGATTTTTCATATTTCTAGCTGTTATTTTATTATTTTAAAAACAGTTTTAGACATATTCAGCTATAAGTACTCCGTTGAATACAATAATTTACTAAAAAAACAAACACTGAATCGAAAACAGCTTAATGTTGGTTGCTCTTTTCCAACTCACGTAGGCCGATAACAAACGAAACACAAACAAACAATAATATTTGACGTTTCAATAATTGTAAACAAGCCGATAGTGATATTGTAGAACACATTTGTTGTTGTGGCAATTAAAAATGTCCCGTGGTAAAGCCGTTTCTGACGACATAAGGAAAGTGATAATTCACTTGCATTCTAAAGGAAAATCTGCTGCTCAAATTGGAGACACGGTTAATTTATCACGATATACAGTGAGAAATATTATTAAACTCTACAAAACTAGTGGATTAGGGACCCAAAAACAAAGAGGTGGGAGTCTACCAAAGTATTCTAATACAAATTTACGGGCTCTGAAAACGGATTATTGTGCAGAATCGTCGGGATACTTATGGAGAATTGACAGTTTTATGGAATCAGGCAACAGGTAAAAGTTTTTCCAGAGCAACGTGTCACAGGGCTGCCCGAAAACTAGGGTTTAAAACTTACAAAGTAAGTTCAAATTGCTTCCGATTTACATCAATTTTTAACTTTAAGATTCATAGGCACAGGAGAAGCCTTTACTAACAAAAAGGCAGAAGAAAAACAGACTTCTGTGGGCAAAGGAGCACAGAGCTTGGTCTCAAGATCAATGGAACTCGATAATATGGAGTGACGAATCTAGGTTTGAAATTTGCGTTGGTGATACTCGAAGCCGAGTCCTAAGAACGAAACAAGAGGTTTATCACACAGACTGTCTCAAAAAGAAAGTTAAGTTTCCGGCCTCCGTTATGATTTGGGGATCTATGTCAGCTAGAGGGGTCGGCACGTTACACTTTGTAGATGGAATTATGAACGCTAATAAATACATAAACGTTCTTCAAAACAATTTGAAACCGCAAATTGAAGAAATGCGTTCAAACGATATTGAATGTATCTTTCAACAAGATGGTGCCGCTTGTCATACGGCTAAAAAAGTTAAAGATTGGATGTTAGAAAACAATATTTGTCTGTTAAAATGGCCATCTAGTAGTCCCGATCTTTCTCCAATCGAAACTTTGTGGCACATTATGAAAAGAAAGCTCCGATCAGAACGCATAAGAACTATTCTCGAGTTGCGTGCCCGTCTCCAAGAAATATGGAATAATTTTACACCAAATGATTGTCAAAGATTAATTAATACTATGTCCAAACGTATCGAAGCGGTAGTAAGTCGAAAAGGCGATGTAACGCAGTGGTAGTTTTACTTAATTTTCGTTCATTTTTCAGTTACCGACAATAATAAGAGTTTTTTAACATTTGTTTTTCATTAATACCTATAGTTGATTGTGTCAAAAATGAATAAATGTTTTCAATATGATTAAAAAAATGGTTTATTTTAATAAATTATTCAAATTTCCTAAAAGAAATATGTTTTTTGTTAATTGGGCCAATTTCACTGAGACAGGGCTCGTAGCTCTTGCTAGGATACATGTAGAGCGAGCAATTCGTCGTTGCAAAGCATATAAGATTTTAAGCTTTATTCCTCAAAATCTGATGCATGTATCAACAAAAATATGGCAAGTGTGTGGGGCTTTAACAAATTTCCAGTTTCCACTAATAAAAGAAGTGGAAATATATTTTAAGGAACAGGGTGCAGACATGTGATTTTTAGTAGGTAACAAGTGCGTTTTAAAATTATTATTATATTAAATGCATTTTACAGTACAATGATTCTACACATGTAAATTTTCCATGATTTATTGGTTTTATATGACCATTTATTAGCACAACTTGTATTTCAATGTATTATTATTGTTAAATTCTGTATAAATACTTTGTAGTTATAATAAATCAATATGTTCACTGCAATTAAGAATTGCTAATTAAAGGAGTTAAGTCTGGCCTCGGTGGATGTATTCAAAGAACTTAAAAAATGGTATTTTATTTCAAAAGATTTATTTCTCAGTAAATTTTGTCTTTCATGCTAGCATGCACTGAACCATTAATAGTTTTTGTGTCGTCATTGTACTTCATGTTCAAAACATGCCCCGACTCTAACGCATTTTCGCCTTTTTCTATGAGTTTCATCTCATCTTTGAAGTAGTTATTCATAGAAGATAACTTTAACACGTGCTTTTGAGCCATCTTTACTAACACTTCAAATTCAAGAGAATTATGAACACTTTCTAGTTTTTGCAACCTCCTGGGCTAAACAGTAATTGAATAATAATTAAAATAGTTTCAGTTAGACCAAATACCACAAATAGCTCAATCAACAGCTCTTAATGTGTTTAACAATAAAGACCAATTTCGCATATAACGCTTATAGCAACAGTTACTAGGCGAGTTGTTTGGATCGTGACATGTTTTCAGCCCCCACTACCTACGTCATCACTAAATGCACCTATAGCGGCTGCTTGTGACGTCACGCCCATGTAAACTCTACTCGTCAATATTGAATATACACTGTTCATACAATCATTTAGTTATTTTGTGTGTTTAAAATGAATTCTAAAGTGTATAAGTGGTGTGCGGTCCCTCAGTGTAAAAACACATCGATAAAAACTCCGAGCCAGTTATTTGTTTACGTTCCAGATAAGAAAACAATGAGATATAAGTGGCTAAATCTTGCACGGCGAGACCCAGCAGTTATATCTCTAAATTCTATTTATTTCTGTGAAGACCATTTTGATATAAGTTTTTACTTTGTATCATATATTATAAATAAGGTGTGTACATAATAATCTTGTTTGAGAAATTGATAATTGTCTAAATAATACATAATAAAGTCAATCACTTTTGAGGTTAAGTTTAATTTCTTTATTGATATTATCCACCACTGTTTATCTTAATGGGCATTTTATTCTTGTTCCAGTTGCCAAATGATATGGACAATTATATTCAGTATCTTGTGATGGATTCGGTGTCACAAATGCGCATGAAACCTGGGTGTTTTCCCACAAGATTTGAATGCCAATCAGAGAGAAGAAAACGAGCATCTAATACTATAGAACGACCACATATTCTGAAGAAACGAAGAAAGATGGAAGTTGGAGAAAGTGAAAAAGATTTAGAAGAAATAAGTACAGTTACAAAACAGTTAGAACCTGGAGAGACTTCACCCGGAAGTTCAGGTACCTATTTCTTTTTTCAAGCAAAACTAAAGTGCTTTTTTTTCTGTTTGTTTGTTACCTTACATAATAAATAAAACATGATTAAACTGCATGTTTATTTAAATGGTGATTAAAGACAAGGTAGCTGTCTGTTATCGCACCTAATGTTTTGGCCTTATTCTAGATTCTATTGCCAGGACATAAAGAGCTACAATGTGTACTATGTGTAATTTTTTTTCAGTTTTGCTCACAATCGAAGAAGATCTACAAGAAGCACATAAAACTGCTGAGAAATCAATACAAGTACACACGACACACAAATTCAGAAGCAAAGCCATCCAAACAGACATTAAATTAGTAAGCCAGATGACATCGCCCTCGAAACCTAATCTCCAATCTGTTTCTACATCTCCATTTAAAGGTGTGAGTTGTGTTACTACTAAATCATGGATATCCAACCTTAACAAAGCATCGAAAAAAATATATACCATAGAAGATCAATCTGATAGTGATATTTCGTATACACCATCTGTAACTCACCGAGAATCATCACCGTCAACGCAATCACTGGAAATGAAATCTACTTCAGACTGCAGCGACATAATTGAAGATGATAAAAAAACAAGAAGCATCAGAAATTCTGAAATATACATTGATTAAAATTATGAAGAATCCACGTTCTTTCATTGGTGTTCCTAGAAGCTGTTACTACTTAATAGACTTAATTGAAGAACAGACAAGTATTCCTGCTAACCATATTCTGTGTTTTAAAAAAATTATATTGAATAACCCATGAGAGAATACATATTGAGAGGGTGATTCGACGCTTACGAGAATTTAGCATGTTAAAGCCACAAGCATGTCTAAACCGTAATTTAGTGAAAATACTTGATGATGTTATTACCATGCCTGCGGTTTAATCAATTTGCAAGATTCTCTCATCAAAAAACGGCACATAAATGTATTCAAATAAATCGGTAAACATTCCTAAAACGAAATCAAATAAAAATAAACGGTGTTTGAAATCATTCCCCATAATGATATCTAACTAAAGCAGCCTCTGATAATGATAACAATAATGCAACGTGCGGTGATACGGCACATAATAAACAAATTACCTTCAGCGGCTATGAAATGTAAATTAAATCAACGGTTAGCAATTACATTTACATGTTTCGGTGAATATGCAAATAATACGGGATGCATTCGGAAAATCATCGGTCGGTACACAATAATACTAATAAAATCAATTTTATAAACTTCTAAACAGAAAACGGCATAACGTAGTTATGTAAACAACTGAAACGGAATCCTAAAAGTCAAAATGAACAAAAAAAATAGTAACGCTTCGTTACACATTATTAAAATTAAGTAATTAAGTAGGAGCAGGATAACTGTCAACTAATACGTACTAAACGAGGACTATGTTGTTATGCTTGTCTTTTATAACTGCAATAATTAGTTAGGATTAGATGAACAGTGACATACCGAATGATGAGTAATTTGTAGAATGGACATAGTGGCCATTAGCAAAAAATAATTGCAGTTGGTGTTTGTGCTCACTTGTGATTGCATCGCTGTTTCATATTTTCGAGAAACATTGTCTTTCTCTATTC
>JABXWE010105533.1:0-32374 GCA_014611495.1 Limonius californicus | reverse complement strand
TTCCAATTTCTCCTTTAACCAATCTCTTTTTTTTTTATATATTGCCTTTGCTTTATTCCGTTGTAATTCATATATTCTCGTATTATATTCTTGGTTTGTGTTTATCCAATTTAGTCTTGCAGGGTTTTTTTGTTTTCTGATTTCATCATACTCTTGATCGAACCAATCTTTTCCTGCTTTATTCGCGTTTTTCTTCCCTAATACTTGTTCTCCTGCTTTCAGTAAGCTCATAAATCTCTAATGATTTGATATATTTTAAAAGCGTTGCATTACTGAATTTTCTTAAAAATGACCTTAAAGCAATTCGATCATTTTTCCATCACTTCAATTAATTCGTCTTTTAATTTTGAGTGATGATAACATTGAACAATTAATCATCTTGACAAATCTTGAGTGGGCTAAACATATTAAATAGAAGTATAAAAGTTTTATAACCTTAAAAAATGTTGAATGACGATCATTGTTTAGATGAAAATGAAGCTAATTTTGGTTGTAATTTATTTTGCAGTTCAATGGAATTAGCAATGAGTGCAAAGGAACCTTACAACTACTTTCTTTTGCTAAGGGCGCTATTCAGATCCATTGGCGGTGGCAGCCACGATTTACTCTATCAAGAGTTTTTGCCGCTTTTGCCTAATTTACTAGAAGGTATTGTGCTGTTACTTTTTTTAATTCCAAGAGTAAACATTGAATGGTATCCTAGGTTTAAATCGGCTTCAAAGTGGGCTTCACAAACAGCACATGAAAGACTTGTTTGTGGAGTTATGTCTCACTGTTCCAGTCCGGCTTAGTTCACTCTTGCCATACCTTCCAATGCTCATGGACCCTCTTGTTTCGGCCTTGAACGGATCGCACGTCCTTATCAGCCAGGTATATTCGATTTTCCATTTTATTTATATAAAGTGCAAACATAATACATAATTCCGATATAATTTATTATGAACTTTTAATATTTTCAGGGGCTTAGAACATTGGAATTGTGTGTCGATAATCTTCAGCATGATTTCTTATATGAACATATCCAACCCGTACGGGCCGATTTAATGCAGGCACTTTGGCGTACCTTAAGGAATAATGATCAAGTAGCTCAAGTTGCTTTCAAGTAAGGCCACGTGTTTGTTTTAAGATCCCTATATTAATAATGTGTTGGTTTTTCAGGGTTCTAGGCAAATTTGGTGGGGGAAATAGGAAGATGATGATAGAACCACAAAAATTGGAGTATTTGTCTACAGATTACGAGCCTCCGGCCATTATAACCTTGTTCCACGAGCAGCAACATGCTATCGAATTTCCCGTTGAAAAGGTATTTGTACTTCACATAATAGTGTGAATTCGTTACAAGTTTTGTTTACAGATTATAGAAACTGCCTTTAATGCCCTGAAACAAAGCTCTACCGATTCCTTCTACCGCAAGCAAGCTTGGGAGGTTATTAACTGCTTCCTAGCTGCCTCATTGAACCTCAGCGACAATAAGAATTTGTTAATTAATTTATTCTTACATCCTAGTTTCTTAGATGAGAACAATGTTGCCCAGTTTAAGGGCTCGTCCTACAAGTCCATCTATAAACAGTCACGAAGCACTCATCAAACAGCTTTGACAGGTGAGATTTTAACTTGAACAGCTGCCATGGGATTTTTTAACGAACATAATTTTTTTTAGGAATGTTTGTTGCTGCTGCGATAAAGGAGCTACGTATTCCTGTCCTGACGACAATGGTTGCTGTTGTCAGGCACTATACCATGGTTGCAGTAGCCCAAGAAGCTGGCGCTTTTGCAGTGACACCTAAGTAAGCTGATTGGTTATTATTGAGACAAAACTGTAGGGTAGTATTGATTTAACGATTTTTAGATCAAATGAGCAAATAGCATTGGATCCATTGGTACTAGTTGATGCCTTGGCAGTAATCATGGGTCACGAAGAAAAAGAACTGTGCAAACCGGGCGATCTGGCACTTGTGCTAATGCTTGAAACTGCCACAACACTTTTGGGGAGCAAAGAAATGGTAAAAAACTGACAACAATATTAAGTTTTTGCATGATATTAAATTTTTAACTAAAACTAAATTTAATAGATTACCTATAGTTTTGGTAATGATCTAATAATGAGCTAATCAAACTTAGTATAAGTTTGATCCATCTTGTCTAATCTAACATTAACCCAAACCTCAACTCATTCTAACCTAATACAACTTACATTAATTTGTAGAAAACCAATTTGGCTGATAGTTATAGTTTTTACATTAAAACTTATCATTCAGATTGATACATTTTCGGCTAACTTACCCTTCATAAAGTAATCTAACCAAACCTTAAGGCTGGATTTCAGTGCCTCCGAATTGTCAACGTGCTGCTACATAATTGTTGGTTTTTGCTTTCGGTTTATTACAATATGGTAAAAGTTGAAAAGGAACATTTTTATTGAGCGTTTAAATTGATTTTTTCTCTTATTATCTGTCAGGCGAAAAATGATATTAAAACAATATTGACTAAGTTATCGTGCTACAAAGAAAAAATATATTTTAAGGAATAGGTCTTCCAAAAATCTAAATTATAAAATTTTGCGCCTGTAGCGCGATAAATAAAAGTATCGTGTATATGTACATGCATCGACCTACTTTTATACATACCCTCAGAGCAAATTAAACGAAAAGTCATTTAAAAAATGTTCTACATTATTTTAAAAATTTATTATATGCATAGGCAACACGTTAAACTGACCGAAAGCCCCCAAGAGCAGCCCCGGGTTGTAAGCGGATTAGCAGATTACGCCAAATGCAGATATTTTATTTCACTATTAGAGGAGTACCTGAGACAGACTTACGACATTTTGGACTATTAGGGCACTACAAATAAACCTCTTTCTCTACAATTTTATAATAGTTTCATTACAATATTTACATTTACATAGTTACAACTAAGAATTATTAAAAATCAATAATATTAATATTTTGAAAATTTATTGACCATAACATTTATGACTAAACTAATAAATACACCAAGCAGGGCTCTACAAATAAACCCGTTTTTACATATTTACATTTTTTATACATAGTCACATACTCTAATAGATATATTAATTTAAAAATGTGTTTCGAATAGGCAGCTACCTTGATTGCCGCGAATCTAAAATTTCCGGTAACAAAGCCGACATATAAAACTGTTGCAATTTTGGAAGCGTTTTTTTCTTCCAAAATGATGTATCCATTTTTATTAGCTCCACCGAAATACCGCTAGGAGTCCGAATCACAAAATAGCACAGTTCTTTCTTCGCGATATTAGTTGTCCCTGTATTTGATACATATAGCTGTCAGTTAGTTTTAACCGTAATTTGCCTTCTTTTATTTCGCAGCATTTAATTTTTTTATCTAAAACGGCTTCCATAGGCGTGCACTTTGTTGCATTGTAAGGGCATTTAATTTCTATTAGTGCATTTTCTCCGATTAAACCGTCTGGAGATGCGCCCAAAAATGGATAGGTTTCATGGACGAATAGACCACATGGAACAACATCCATTTTATGTAGCGTTTGTAAATCTTCAACAGCCCGATGTTCGTTTTCTTTGCCTTATTTTGTGCCAACGCTTGAAAACTGCCGATACAATAAATGTTGTACTGTTTTTGCGCAAGATGTTGTCCCGTGCGTCTTACAAACGCGTCCAAACTGTAAAGCGATTAGCCTTTTACGCCGTTCGTCATGCCACTGATTATTTCTGTGTTGCCCAACAGTATCTGCCAAAATCTGGTCTCGATTCAACGCGAGATTTCGTAGGAATTCGTGTTGTGCTTGTTGCATGTTTTCTTCGGGCATATCCTGGACTGGTTCAGCAGCTTCCGGTCCATAATCAGCATCCGCAAATCCAAAGGGTTTTCGACGGTATTTATTTTCAATGAAATTTTGATTACGCCGTTTTTGTTTTTCGCAAAACAGCGATGTGTACTTTCCAGGCGTTGTATTGGCTGTCGTTTGGATAACTTCATGAAGTGTCCCCACTTCATTGTGTGCAACCACTGCAGCCGCGCATCTAGATTGATAAGCGCGTCGAAATCAAAAATTCACACGTTTACCACCAACAAATTTCGCAACATGCGAATTATAAAGTTCTGCGGAATTGTTAGTAACGTCATATATTAAACTGCTAGAATGGCTTGCTACACGACGTACTGCAATCATAACGTCTTCAAATAAACCATTCTGTTGCAAAACTGGCTGTATGTTTAATTCCCCTTCTTTAGGGCCGGTGCAGAAATATTGACGCACTGGACATCCACTGTGAGCCCCAAAAATATGTTTAGGTCCATTTAAAATGTCCAATTCTAATTCTCTAATTTTTATAATTGTCGATACGTCTTGGTGTTTTCTAAACTCAACGGCTTTTGTGCGAAACCGAATAGTATTTTCCGAGATAGCGCGCTTCTATATTTGTTGGTGGTTTTTTGCAAATTTCCCTTAACTTATTTATATAATTTCGCAAAATATCGTTTTTGCATTCGACTTTCTCTATAATGGTTGAAGGTCCATATGGCATGCACTCCACTCATTTTCGGTGCACACTGCTATCACCGTCTCCCACTAATTTAACAAATTTTAGACTGTACATATCCATAGATTTTTGAAAACCCTCCACTATAATGGCAGCTTGCATTCCGGTTGATGTACCGCTCCAATTTTTGTAGCAAGTGTGCTCCGGGCATTTATTTTCCTTGTAGAGATCTTTTCGGGCACACACTAAACAAAATTTGTTTTTAACGGCCATGTACAACACCTTTTTTGTTCGAAGCCCAACTATACACGCAACACCTGATAACGCGTTGTAATTAGTGCGATATGATCTTTTGCTCCATGCTCCATCTGCTACTACTGCAATGGTTGGATATCCTTCACTATCTACTTCGCCAAGTTCTTCTGCTAATTTTGCTTCTTTTTCGGCGGCTTTCTTCATTGCGTCAATTGCCGCTTGATTATGAATGTCACAAATTTGATCATGATAAACGGCATATGTGGCACTTGATGGAGCTGGAATATCTACTGCCGCAGAAAACTCACTGAGTTGGGTATATGCAGAACCAATAGATACAATCGCAGATACCGCCGATAAATTAATGTTCATTCGGCCATCTTCTGCATTTTCGGTTGAAATAGTTTCATTTTTATTACACACTGCGCATTCTAAAGTAAATATAGACACGAACCCATTACGTCTTTCACTTATTACATCCATGTCGTAATAGGAGCATCCAAATCCATCGTGTTTCAGAGACTTCAGTGCCCTAAAAAAGTGAGCGATGTCTACTATTCTGCGACCGCTAATTTTGGGTCGTTGTTCTACCGCTATTTCTTCAGTTTCTAATTCGGGAAAAGATTTTGCTGAAGAATTGTTGCCTTCGGTGAAATCATCGGAAACACCGGAATTTGTATCATAACTTTCATTCTCGGATAAAAAATTTTCCTCTTCACTATAAAAAGAGGTTTCATGATGCCGCAATTCGTATTGATACATTCATTGAGAATTCACCAACATCTAACGCGCAAGCTACACTTTCTGTTCGCTGCCTTTCTTTTGCCGCACGCACGTTCTTCAGTTTTTGATTAACACTATATCTTTTTTTACTCATATACAAGGACTTCGAATTTGAACTCACTTTCCGACCCATTTCGATTTCAGAAAACTAATAATGACCGATTTTTGGGAATACAACACGGTTAAGACTGTACAAAAAGTCATTAAATACTTACATAGGCAAGAAAATATCTAAATACTTATTCTAAACGTACATTTCAGAAGAGTCTAAAGACCAAAAAATATTTAAAATGGGAAACACAATTCGAACTCAAATTACCTGCTATTTTAATCCCAAGAAACACTAATCCGCTTAACTTTCCCGTTACCCATTAGTTGCGAGACTTGCTGAATCATATACACAAACTATTATTCTTATTACAGTAGTTATGCAACTTTGCGTACATCAAATAGAAATTTATTTTAGGTAAACTCCAGCCTTAATTCAGCTAAAGTTTACCAGCATAATCCAATGTAACTTAATTTACACAAACTTAGCTACACCAAACGTAACTTTAGGTAAACACACCTCGTTCTAGCTTCATCCAATTGAACATAACCAAACTTAATTGAATGTTAACCGAATGCATGTTTGATCTAACTTAAACTGACTTAATGTAAATCAGCTTAAATTAACTTTAATCTTAATTTAGCCAATGTAATGTAATTAAATCTTAACTTAATCTGAACAAACCAACCATTAAACTTAAGTTTATTTATATTAATCTAACTAATATTAATTTGCACGAAACTAATTTCACAGATAATTAACACGTTAACTTGTATAACTATTTATATATAGTTGGTCATTATCCCTGTGGGATTTGTCACCGCTCCTTTCTGGAGCTCTCACAATCCTATTTTCGGGGAGGATTAGTCCCCGTATCTTCTTCTACTGTATTTTACAACTGCCTATGTGCTGTTGCTGTTTCAACAATGCCTCGCCATTGTTTTCTATCTGTGGTCTTTTCTCTCCATCTCGTGATTTCCATTCTTTTTATATCCTCTTCAACTTCATCCATCCACCTCATCCATGGTCTGCCTTTCCGTCTTGCTAGTATTGGTCGCCATAGTGTTATTCTTTTTATCATTCTGTCATCATTTGATCTCCGTATGTGTCCTATCCATCTTAACCTCTGTGCTTTAATTGCTCTCACAATGTCCTTTCCATTTATTTCTTCCAATATTTCGTGGTCATCTTTGAGCGGTATTCGTTATTACTAATTTTCTTTGGTCCTAATATTATTCTGAGTATTCTTCTCTCCCATATTCTTAGATGTTCTTCCTCTCTTTTTGTGTTTCGGCTGCGTACATCACAACTGGTCTTATTAATCCTTTATATATTCTTAATTTAGTTTTCTTACTGATGCTCTTATCTTTCAAAATATTTTTATTACTATAATAGGTTCTGTTTCCAGCTTGTATTCTGTCTTTTATCTCTTCTCCTCTATCATTCATGTCATTTATATTTTTCCCAAGGTATTTAAATGTTTGCACTTCTTCGAATACATATTTTCCTATTCTGAGATCTTGTTTCATGCTTTTGTTTTTCTGGTGTCGCATGTTTTTTGTTTTGTTTTCATTTACTTTTAGTCCTCTCCCTTCTGCAGCTTGGTTCAGTTTTATAAATGTCTCACATAGTGCTTTTGCATTTCTTGCAATAATCACCACATCATCAGCATAAGTAATGATTTGTATCTGTTCGGTCATTATTGATCCTTGTCCATCTACTTTTCGTACGATGTTTTCTAGTACAATTTTCGGTACTGGTCAAGAATATGGGTCCCAAACCATGTTCTAATTTATGTTCTAATTAGATAATGTAAACATTTGCTAACCTAATCTATCCTAACCTAACCTTTTTTTTTTTTTTTGGCTTGAGGAGGGGATACCTTTTATAGGCGCCCCTGTCTTCGCAGGGGGTGTGCAGGAGTCACCCCATCTCTAGATGAGGTATACCTGCTAAAACCCCTCGTCGAGATCTTTCCATCTACCCCGGAACCAGTTTCCCATTACTTCAGGGTAGTGGGTGAATTTCACGATGTTATTAATTTTTCCTCCCATTACCATTTCTCGCAACTCTGTCCGTTGTTCCTATCGTCGTCGGAATTGTCATCTTTTACGCTCTTCTTCTCTTTATTTCCATCACCAGCTCTCTGTATCTAGGACACCCCATGCCGTCACTTCTATGCCCCTTCATTTGGCAAACTTGACAATAAGCTTCATTATTACAACTTTTCGCTACATGCCCCAACTGACCACATCTATAGCATTTATGCTCCTCCTCTTCCCTTTGCTTACATTCCCCCCTATGGTGACCAAGTAACCCGCACTTAAAGCACCTGTCCACATTTACCACCTCGTCAACTCTGCACAGCAGCCAACCCACTTTAATCCTCCTCTGACACAAGATCTTCCTCGCATGCTTTATGTGTAGGGACACCGTCGCAAACCTGGCACTTGTATACCTGTCCCCTTTTGGTGCTTTTATCGATATCACCTTTTCTCGCATCGCTTCCTGTCCCACCTCCTTAATCAAAGCTGCCTCCACCTCCTCCATTTCAGTTCCCTCATCCAGGTCTTTGATGATTATTGTCCTAAGTGCCTCCTTCTTCTGTGCCTGCACATCGCCACCCATTCTATTTCTGAACTGGTCCAATAACCCTTTACTCGCATTATCCCCCCCTGTCAGTCGTAATCTTACTCCTCCATCTCTGGTTCTCTCGATCTTGTTAATTTTGGCATTTACCTGTTCCGGTTCTATTTTATCTTTCATTAGTCTCACCAGCTGCGCATAACTTCTATTCCCCTCTACTGGTTTGATAATTATCTCCTTTTCCCAAACCCTTGGACCAAAGATGTACCTGATATTAGATGGGGCCCCCGGTGTCATGCCCTAGGGCTCCTCGAGTCAAGCCCCAATTCCACACTTAAAGGCAAGCCCCCGGCGACGGGGCTAACCTCACACTTTCGGACTTAGCCAAATTACGGAGCACAAAACTCACACGTCTGCCTCGTACAACGTCCCGCAGCGAACCCAACCTAACCTAACCTAACGTAACCTAACCTAACCTAACCTAACCTAACCTAACCTAATCTAACCTAACCTAACCTAACCTTGACCAGTATCAGGTTAGGTTAGGTTAGGTTAGGTTAGGTTAGGTTAGCAAATGTTTACATTAGAACATGGTTTGGGACCCATATTCTTGACCAGTACCCCCATCTGCCGTTCTGACCATTGTCGTTGATCCCTATAGTGTTATTTGGATTAGTTTTATCAGTTTGGATGGTATCTGTAGACTTTTCATGTCCTTAAATTAACTTTTTCTGTTAATTTTATCAAACGCCTGTCTAAAGTCAATGAATAGCATATGCGCGTCTATATTACATTCATGGCATTTCTGTAATCTGTTGCAAAACATGTATAGCACCCGTTGTAGATCTTCCAGGGCGAAATCCGTATTGGTAGTCCCCCGTGTGTTCTTTGGTATATTCCACTAACCTTCTTTGAATAAGCGTAGTTAGTATTTTGTATGTTACGTTCAGTAATGCGATTCCCCTGTAGTTGCTACACTTCTCCGGGTCACCCTTTTTTAGTATCGGCACCATCATTCCATTTCTCCATTCCTCGGGCATTTTCTCTCTTCACCATATCTCGTTTATTAGTCTGTATAATCTTTCATGTAGTTTCTCTCCGCCCAATTTTATCATTTCGCCTTCAATCTTATCGCTACCTGGTGCTTTACCGTTTCTTATTTTTTTTAATAGCTTGATTAAACTCTTCCTCTGATGGTTCAAGCACTGCTTCTTCTTCTTCTATCTCTATTCCCTCTTCTAGTTCTTCTTCTTCTTCTTCTTCTTTGTATAGGCCAATGGCCTGTTCATTACCTACAATGCAGTAGGTTCTGTGAGCCCTCTTTGCACGTATGCCGGGCAGGAGGCTAGCCTAACCCGTCGAACAGAGAAGAGAAGTTCCACTACAAGGTTAACGATTGTCAAAGATGTTTGTAAGACAACCGGGACCGACGGTTTTACGTACCCTCCGAAGCACGACCGGTTGCATATACCACTATATTGGTCAACCCATCCAAGTACTGACCGCGCGGATTGTGCTGGACTACGAATACCGTTTGACCGACGTCCGCAGCGTTCCGCTATGCAACCGATCCTCTTCTAGTTGTGCCTCATTATTTTCATCATTCAATAATTTTGAGAAGTATTCCATCCATCGTTTCTTTATCTTCTCCTTGTCAAATATTTTGCATTCCCTGCTTCGTTTTTTAACCTCTCGCTTTTCTCCTCCGTGGGTGCATATGCATTTATAATAGATATGTTCGCCGGTTTACCTTTGATTCTTAAATACGATATTCGTCCGTTAATTGGCTTAAATTGGAGAATTTAAGTTTCTCAAGGTTTTCCTGTCCTTTGCCAGTTTTACATCTTCTGTCCATTGTTTGTCTCTTGTAGAATTTTGCCTATTGTGTTATTCCATTTCATTCTTGGCCTTCCTCTGGGTCTTTTGGTATACATTTTACAGTTCCACATTGTTTTGGTGGCGCTATGTTCCTCCATTCTGTTTAGATGGCCAAACCATCTGAGTTTATTTACCTCTATATGGTTTCGTATTGACTTGGTTCCTAGGTCCTGTCTTATTTTGTCGTTTCTAAGTCTGTATGTTCTTGTTACTCCTCTTATTTTTTTCAGGAATTTCATCTCTACTGCTTGTAGACGGTTATGTTGGCTTTCACTTAAGGTCCATGCTTCGCTACCATATATGAGGGTGGGGACGTACACTGCCTTGTAGACTCTGCTTTTAACATCCTTTGAGATTTTTTTTTCGTTGATTAAACCCTTATAGAGTGCCCCTGTTTGTCGTCTTTATTCTGTTGTTAAGTTCTTTTTCCAGCGTCCCATCTTCACTAATTGTTGTTCCCAGGTATTTGAAGCTTTCTACTTGTTCTAGTTTGTTGTTCCTTAATTCTACAGTGCTGTCTTGAGATTAGCATTATTTTTGATTTTTCTGCGTTTATCTCCATATTTCTTTTCCTCAGAGCTTCGTCCCATATTTTTAAATTGTGTTGAAGCAATTCCATGTTGTTAGCTATTATTAGGATGTCGTCTGCATATGCAATTTCTGGTTTCATTTTGTAGTATCCTGCATGGTATTTCCTGACTTAGTCTTTAACCTCCTTGATAACGTCATCCAGCACTAGTGTGAAAAGTAACGGGCTTAGTGTCCCACCTTGTGTAACTCCTAGATTAATTAGGAACGGGTTCGATTCCTTGTTGTCTGTTCTTATATAATTCCTACTTATTTTATATAGGCTCTGTCTGCTTCTTATCAGTTTAGCATTCACCTTCCCATTTCTAAGGACCTTCCATATTTCGTCTCTTTGTATACGGTCAAATGCTTTAATTAAATCTATGAAGCAACAGTGAATCTTTTAGTTGTATTCGATAGTTCTCTCTGTAAGTTGTCTAAGGCTGAATATTAGGTCATTTGTTCTTCTTCCAGGTCTAGATCCACATTGTGAATCTTCCAGAAGGGGTTCGACTTGTTTCCTCAGTCTGTTTTCAAAGATTCGTTCGTATAGCTTTCTGGGTACGCTGAGTAGGGATGTAATTTTCACATTTTTTGCTGTCTTTCTTTTTGAATATAGGTAGGATAACCGCCGTTTCCCAGTCTGTGGGTATTGGTTTTCCTTTCCACACTTTATTCATGATCCTGAGCAGCAATTTTTCACCGTCTTTTCCCATAAACTTTATCATTTCGGGGCTAATTCTATCGTGCCCGCATGCTTTCCCTAGTTTCAGTCTGTTAATTGCTTCTTGTAGTTCTGTTTCTGTTATCATTCCTTCTTGTGTCTCGTTTTGGCTGTTTTCGTGACTTTCTATTCTTCTATTTCCATCTATTTCTGTGCCATCTAGCAGGGTCTTGAAGTACTGCCTCCACCTATCCATAATATTTTTGTCATTTGTTATGACTTTCCCTTTTTTGTTTTCTAGTTGAATCAGTGGGCTTTTCTTTTCCTCCTTAAAGCTTTTCACAACTTTATAGAACAGTTTTTGGTTATTCCTATAGTTTTCCTCCATAGTCTTCCCAAAATTCTCCCATGTTTTGTTTTTAGCTTCCCGTACTTTCTTCTTTGCTATATTCCTCTGGTTTTTATATGCTTCTAGGTCCTGCTTATTATTCAAATACCTTTTCCATGTTTCTTTTTTCTTTGCTATCTCGTTCTTAACCTCTTGTGTCCACCGTGCCGTCTGTGTCGCCATCACATCTAGCCGATACTCTTTTGCTACACTTGTTGATTGCTTTACCGCCCCTTAGTTATTTAACTCTCTGACGTTTGCTGTTGCTACTAGTAGAAATCCCTTTTCTTTCCCTTGATTTCCTTCCATTTCTTTACTATTCCTTTTCTTAGTATTGGATCTTATACCTAGCTCCTCTATTTTTGCCATCCTTGTATCATTTGTCTTCCTTCTCACTCTTGACATCCGTTTGAGCTCATTTATGGAATACACAATTTTTCTCGTGTTGGGGAGTTTTACAGTGCATGGATGAAATTTACTCAAATTTATATAAGTTTTTTAAAAATTGATTAATTATTAATAATTATATTTAACAATTCTTGTATTTAACCACACTCCCTTAATTTTTGTAGGCCTGCAAGCTTCCGCTCATCGAATATTTATCTGAAAGAATGTGCTCTCTGTGCTATGAGAGGGCTTGGTACGCCAAACTCGGCGGTTGCATTGCAATAAAGTTCATGTTCGAAAGATGTGCTTTGAAATGGGTATACGACCACATGTTCACATTCCTCAAAGCCCTCCTGTTCGTCATGATGGATCTCACCGGGGAGGTTTCCAGCGGTGCCTTGGACATGGCCAAAACTAACCTAGAAAAAATGCTGATTGTTTGTGTGAAACCACTTGAAGATGCTGATCAGCTAACTCGTGATAAACAGAAGAAGGCACTATGTAAGGTCACCCATGAATTGGTTCGGCAAGTGACTAGCCCGCACACCTTAGTTCGAGAGCAGGTAGGGTTGTGTATTGCAGTAATAGAAACATATGAATATTTTTTTAGAAAAACATTGGATGTTTTTCGTGGTTGCATATTGAAAACTCGCAAAACTTTCCAAGTTTGGTTAAAGTTGCGCATATATAAATACCAAATAAACATATTAATTATTTTAAGAAAAATAATTAAAAAAATATTTTACCAATTGTAGGAAACCCAAGGCGGAAAAGTAATAGAAATAAAGACAGGGTGTTCGACTTATTAGCTTTACGTAGGGGATTCACACATTGAAATGTTAGAATGTGAGGTTATGTTAAGACTTTTGG
Source organism: Limonius californicus (assembly GCA_014611495.1). Lineage (NCBI taxonomy): Eukaryota > Metazoa > Arthropoda > Insecta > Coleoptera > Elateridae > Limonius > Limonius californicus. The sequence continues at coordinate 19,467 of JABXWE010105533.1, read as the reverse complement.
TCTGATGTTTGGCGCCAGATTTAAATTTTGGAGTAACCTTTGTTTTTTGTGAATTTGCATAATATTTTAGCTCGTAACCTTTTGCGGAAGATTCACAGAATTTGTGATTATAATATAGCTTTTACTTCAAACTCGGCGCTAAATTAAAATATTTAAGTAAACGTTACTTTTTCCCAATATTCCATAAAAATGTGTTGTCTTCTTCTCTTCTTTCATGATTTCTTCTGCCCTTTTAGGCGTTGAATTGGGAATCCAGGTCGTCTTTTATTCAGTTCTTCCATGCTTTCCTGTCCCTTGCTAAAATTTTCATCTCTGCTTTTGTTTTCCCCTTTGATCTTCCTATGTCCTTTATCTGGTCCATCCATCTTCTTCTTGGTCTACCTCTTCTGCCTCTGATTAGTTTTCACATTTCCATTATTTGTTACGGCCAAACGAGCTTTTTCGTCGACCCTCAACAGGAGTGGTGCAAAAGGGGTTCAGCTTAGGTCGGAGGAGTATGGGTGGTGCATGAGAAACCCTTGCTGGAGGGAAATCTTCCTAGTTGTGTACAGGGTATGTGGAAAATTAACGGGCGCCACCTTCCAAATCACAGCTAATTGCAGGTTCCGTGGAAGGCCGAGAAACCAGCAGCTTACTGGAATCGGACTAAACTTAAAGCTTACAAAGTTCATGCACACAATACAATAAAACTACGCAGAAATAAAAGATATGGTGAATTTTAAGACTTGTTTGAAATTGTTAAACACACATAGTACAAGAAAAAAACAACCAAAACGGTAATAATTGTAGTTGAACACAGAGGGAAATTAATTAACTTTCACCTAAACGAATAATGAAACACTGGACAACTGAAGGTTGCCTCATTTTAAATATTACAAGGAAATTAAACTGTTCCATTCTCTAGTCTTTAACGAAGCAGGGAAAAACAAACACTGTATAGTACATTGGCAAGTTTTACCTTAGTTTTCTGTTCGGTATGGAGTAGAGAGAGAGAGAGGCACAATTGGGGTGTGCCTAGGTTCTTCGGGAAGCAGGAAAAATTCGCAGGCACGCCTCTAAAGACTGGATCACGAGGGAGACGCAACGCTATGGGCCAGAACTTTCTTTGACGGGGGAAAAGACGGGAACTTCTAATGCCAAAATCTCCGCCGCTGTACAGAATAATCACTTGCAACGGTTCAAAGGAGACTGTCACGAGGTTGAAAGCTTCTATTCCGACATAAGTGGAGAACTGAACTGTTTTTACAAAAAGTTGACACTCTGCTAATACATTTAATCCGACACAAGTCGTAGATTCTTTTGTCTAAGGCAAAAAACTAAGCGATAAATTCATTTAGCGGAAGAAAGCAGCCATCAACTCGATCACGTCCGTTCACTCCCAGAGGCTAGCGTCCACTGACTTCCCCCTGCCGCAAATACCCCCACCCAAACGTAATTGTTCTAGAACAAAATTTTTACACGTGCGATTTTCGGCGAATCTGTTGGCGAAGAGTTCCAAGAACTGCCTTCGGTTGGCATATCCAGACTACACAAGTACGTCAAACGGCACAGACGGGAACTTTCAAAGGCTTTGCAAAGGTTATCCCCCATAACGTAATCTTTAAAAAATAGTGAATATAGCTATCGACCCAAGGGCGGCAATTAAAATAAAACTTAATTCCGCTGAAGCGGCAAAACTCAAAAAACATAACATATTCTTTTTGTTAGTCCATCTCTGAACCAGTTTAACTGTTTTTCTTTTATTTTTTCTGATATTGGTGATTGTTGTGCAACTTGTTCTATAACAAAATTCTTGCATGCGCAATTTTCGCCAAATCTGTAACCGAAGAGTTCCAAGAACTGCCTTCGGTCGGCATATCCAGACTACACAAGTACGTCAAACGGCACAGACGGGAACTTTCAAGGGCTCTGCAAAGGTTATCCCCCATAACGTAATCTTTAAAAAATAATGAACATATCAATCGACCCAAGGGCGGCAATTAAAATAAAACTTTTAATTCCTCTGAAGCGGCAAAACTCAAAAAACATAACATATTCTTTTTGTTAGTCCATCTCTGAACCAGTTTAACTGTTTTTCTTTTATTTTTCTGATATTGGTGATTGTTGTGCAACTTGTTCTAGAACAAAATTCTTGCATGTGCAATTTTCGCCGAATCTGTAAGCGAAGAGTTCCAAGAACTGCCTTCGGTCGGCATATCCAGACTACACAAGTACGTCATACGGCACAGATGGGAACCTTCAAAGGCTTTGCAAAGGTGACTTCCCATAACTTAATAAAAAAAATTATGAAAATAGCTATCGACCCAAGGGCGGCAATTAAAATAAAACTTAATTCCGCTGAAGCGGCAAAACTCAAACGAACATAACATATTCTTTTTGTTAGATCATCTCTGCTCAATCTCGCGATATGCCCGAACTAGTTTAACTGCTTTTCTTTTATTTTTTCTAATATTGGTGATTGTTGTGCAACTTCCCTCATGTACTCTGACGTGTTCCCATTTAGTTATCCCTATGATGTTCCTCAGGTGTTTCATTTCCATCACGTCAATTTTATTTTCGTGTTTTTTCTGCCAGGACCAGTTCTCTGCTGCATATGTAATTATGGGTAGTAGGGTTATTGTATTGTGGATTTTTAGTTTCACTTCTGTTTCTGTTTCTTTGTGGCCTAACATTGTATTGTTCAGCGCGTAGTATAGTCTCGTTGACTGGTTTGCTGTGTTTGCCACCAATTCTGCATCGATTTTTCCGTCATTTGTTAGGATTTCTCCCAGATACTCAAAGGTTGTTACCCTTTCTAATGCTGCGTTTTTGCATATAATCTCTCTGTTTTTGTTTCCTCCCTTTTCGTTGATTATCATCACTTTTGATTTGTTTGAGTTAATTTCCATTCATATTTTCTATTTCTTTAATCCAGTTGTCTAGTAGATCCCGCATTTTTCCTCTAGCGTCGGCTATTTATAAAATAAATAAATGTATTATCAAATATGAAAAATAAACACGAAACACAATAAATATAATTAAAGTAGATTTTACACTATCAATTTTATGCAGGGGAATCACGCAATGGAATTGTAGTATATGTTAAGTTAGTTGTGACTGTTGTTTGATATTCTGGCGCCAAATTTAAATTTATTAATATATGAGAAGTTTTACTAAGGAACCTGATCTTAGAACTCTTTTCAATGTCTAACATTGGTTTTTGTTGATTTTGTGTCAGTCCATGGCATCATTACGACTTTTGGCCGAAAAGCAAAACAAATCTGTAACAGCCGTAATGGAGCCATTTCGAGATGTTCTTGCTGATATGGTACCACCCAAGAAACATTTATTAAAACATCAACCCGCCATTGCCCAAATGGGTCTTATGGATGGAAATATGTTCTGCACTACATTAACTCCACGTTTGTTCACTATTGGTAAGTAATTATATTTTTCTTTTTTGTTTTTTACTTAGTTAGTATGGAACATTAATATCATTTTTTATATACTTATTTACTTTGTCCACACCTTCTTCCACATTTGATGTAGAGGATCGTAATGGTTAAATGCAATTTATATTTCCAGATATGAATATAAAAGAGCACAATCTCTTCATAGTTGACTTGCTCTCTCTGTGCAATACAGAAGATGCCAAACTAAACAACTTTTCTTGTTATAAATCCATCACCAACTTTAATCCATTACGGGTCAGTGCTCTCCGTGTGCTTGCAGCATGTCATTACCTCGAGGGCGACGTTCGCTGCCAAATTTTCCAAGTGTTGTATAAAACACTAGAGAAGCCTAATGCTGAATTGCAAGAAACTGCTTTCGAGTGCATGAAGAAATTCATTTCTGGTTATCAAGTTGAGAAGGAATTGGTATGATTTTTATATATTATATAGTTTGGAATATTGTTAGTGATAATAGTTTTCGTCAGGAAAACTCTGCAAGTAGATATAAAAAAAATTGTGTTTCTATAATAATAGTTGTGAATAATAAGAATATGAAAAGGATTTTAAAATTACGTTTATTCGTCCTTTTACTGTGATAAAATAATTTCTATTGGTTTAGGTTGAAGTTTAAAATTATATACAATTATGAAACTGTTAACAGCTGCTTAAAAAATCTTTCAAAATGCCTAGGTTCACCAAACAATGAGACCCTTGCTGCTGACACTAGGAGATGTTAAAAACCTAACCTTGAACGGCGTGAAAATGTTATCCTATTTAACACAACTGTTCCCTTTGGAGTTCAATGAAAAACTATGCGAACAACTCTTGGAAATACTTAAACAGTTGCTGGATAACCTTGTTCAGCTTCATAAAGGTACAATCATCTAATTATTCGTATGCTTTTGTAAATGAACTAATTTAATTTTTTATTGCAGCGTCTACTGGTATTGCGAAGAAAGGCGACGATGAACAGAAAGTGGTGACCATAATCAGCATTTTCCATCAAACACCGGCTGCATCCTCCAAATTTATTAAACAACTGTGCCAGCTTGTGATACGTTCTGAACAAGCAATGTTAATAGAAGCGAGTTCCCCCTTCAGAGAGGTTCTTATGAAGTTCCTGTTGCGGTATCCTGCAGAAACGATGGATATATTCTTGCAGGATGGTTTTATTAAAGTAAGAAGGATTGCAAAAATAATTCTTACTAAATTATTTTTAGTTAAATTTGTATGTGTGGTTTTAACTGCATGGAATTATTTTAGGATCAGCCTTTCAGTAGATACCTGTCATATGTCTTGAAACATAAAGAGGGTAAACTATTCAGGGATCATGTACAAATACATCAAGTTAGGCGATTAATAACCATGGCCCTGGCTAACACACACATAAGCTTCAATCTTACTGAAACCGAAAGGAACGAATTGCAACATCAGAGCATACGAATAATTTCAATATTAATCAAATATGATGACCAGTGGTTGTCCACCCAACAAGAGCTAGTCGAAGCTCTTAAGCAAATTTGGTGCAATGATGAATTTCAGGTAAATTTGCAATAACATTGTTTACAAACCATTTCATGCAAGTGTCGTAGGAGAGACATAAGAAAGTGGATACTGTTGAGTACTTCCACTGGAAAGAACCGAAATTATTAGTGAAGGTACTCCTGCACTACTTTTGTCACCATCCCACTGATATCGATTTGTTATTCCAACTTCTTAGAGCAATGTGTGACCGCTTCATACCAGATTTCCAAGTAAGATGTGACGTGTTTTTATAATATTATGTTTACTATATCGGTTTTTACTATACTGCGTGTTGATTGCAGTTCCTGAAAGACTTCCTAGAAAATACTGTGGCACAAAATTACACAGTGGAGTGGAAACGGTCGGCATTTTTCAGATTTGTCGACCATTTCCCACAGAAAAATATGTCTCAGGTACGTCTTTCCTAACTAAATAATATTTGGACTAAATAATTTTATTTTTAGGAGTTGAAGGCTAAAGTACTACAGTTGGTACTTATTCCGTGCTTTGCTGTGAGCTTTGAGAGGGGTGAAACGAATAAATTGGTGGGCAGTATGCCGGCACCGTACCACGATAGTCCAGATAATGTTGTCTCCGTTTTTATTAATAAGGTATGTAGTCCCACATTCCAGTTTCACTATTAAATTGTCAGAAATGATAGTAAATACAGCTTTAGTTAACTGGGAAAAAAATTGTACATTAATGAGCACAATTTTTGCCACTTGTTAAGCCATCGATGGTTTATTTAAGATAAATTGAAGTTCATTAATTTTAAATACTTGATCGTAGTAGGAAACTTAGATAGTATTGTTTTAAATTGGCATAAGCTTTCATATTAATCTAAGCCTGCTTTATAATATTATATTTTATAATTTTAGCAAGTAAAAATTTCCAAATTCTTGAATGAAACCCATATAAATCTTTGGTGGTGGTGGGATATTCAAGATTTGGGTTGATATAGTATTATTTTACAAATTTTTAAAATTAATTTGATTTACCCTAGAAAACAAATTAAAGCTGCTTTGGTTGCTTATAATCAAGAAACAAAACATGAGCCAAGTTCTACTGAAGTGAATGAAGTTTGCTATAAGTGCTTTTTGTAGGGTAGGGAAAACAGTAAACGTACTTTCATCTTTAAACTGTTGAAATATGAACGACAATCTTTTTTTGTAATGCCACATAATTATCCAATTTTTATAGTATTAATTTTGTTGTTTGTTTTATAAATAAATATAGCATAAACTGTTCATTGCAGATACTTCAGGTAATTACATGCAGTTTAGTTTGTCCCACGTGCAGTTTTGTGAACTAAGTTTTAAAATTACCGAAGAATTTTTTAAATATCATTAAAACCATCTCTGCTTAAGGGGATTTAGGGGATGTGCAATAGGCCACAGTGTCAAAGGACAAAACCTCTTTGTAACCAATCAGTCAATCTATTTAATACTGCTATGAAGACCCGTGTGAAGGACACAGCAAATGAGAATAGGAAAACTGAACATTTTACGGCGGCACACCCCAGAAAGCTGATCACTAGGGGTGCAAGAGATCAATATCCCCCAAGAAAAAATACCAAGAGCAATGATTACAAGAAAGACATCGCCTACAATAGGGAATTTCATGTGGGTACCTTAAATGTAAAAACTCTACTTTCGGAGGAAAGCTTGATAGAACTAGAGGAAGCACTGGAGAAGATAAAATGTGAATTACTAGGACTGGTGGAAATTAGACGAACAGAAGAAAATATTATGGAAAAGAAACATCGAAACCTATTTTACCATTTTGGAGAAACAAAAGGGGAAAGAGGGGTCCGATTGATTGTGAGCAGCAAGCTAAAAAAATAAGATCAAAACCTTAAAGGGCTACTCCAACAGAATTGGATTTTTGGAAATGGAACTACGGAAACAAGAAAACTTAACAATCCCAACAAGCGTTAGTAAAGAAGAAGAAATAACTAGATTCTACGAAATGTTAGACGAAATAACAACGCAACATACCAATAATAAGATCAAACTTATAGTAATGGGTGACTTCTCAATGGCAAGTTAGAACCAGTAGAGGAACACATTAGAGGGCCATACGGAGTAGGAGGAAGAAACAACGCAGGAACGAATCTACTAGAGTTTGCAGCCAGGCAGAGACTAACGATTACAAACACCCTCTTCAAACGTAGAACAGGAAGAAGATGGACATAGCAGGCATCAAATGGCACAAGAAACGAAATAGACTTCATATTAGCGAACAAAAGAGAAACCATAAGAAATACGGAAGTAATAAGCAAATTAGAATTTGGCACAGATCATAGATTGATAAGAACAACATTAAAAATAGACAAAAGGAAAGAAAGGAAAAAAAATAAGACAAAAACAGCACTAACAGAAGACTTCAAGCAACACCTAAACAAAAATATACCGAAGCAAGAAGAATGAAATGAAATGGAACTACAATAAGCCTACGACGAGTTCGAATGCAGCTTACTAACAGCAGCCACTTATTCGCAACAATCCACAAAGTTGAACACAAAAATAAAGGAAAGCATCACAAATAAGACCAGAGAAATAAACAAAAAACGAGAACTAAAACAAGTCGGAACAACCAGCATAAGGGCACAAGTAGAATACTGTAAATACAAAAAAATGACTAAAAGGGCAATCAGAAATGATAATAGAAATTGGGAGGAAAAAATAATTCAAACAATACTGGAAGAACAACAAAGAAAATTGAGAAAGAACTATCCAGAGGAAAAAGATGGATACATAAGCTAACAGATTCGAAGACCAACAAGAAAGAATTAAATTCAGACAAAATAGTAATGATTGTAACCAAATACTACAAAGAACTTTACAATTGTAATCATAACTTTGCAGAGAAGAGGAAGGAACAACAAAAACTGAACAGCAGCCAAATGTACACAGAAGATACCCCAATAATCCAAAGAACCGAGATCGGGAAGGCAGTAGGACAAAAAAAAATGGGTAAACCCCGGGCGATGAGGACATTACAGGAGAAATGCTCAAATTTGGAATTGAGGAAATAATTAACCAACTACAGTGGATATTCAACAAAATTATGGAAATGGAGACTATTCCAAATCAATGAACAAAAGCAGTAATTATCTTGCTACACAAGAAAGGTGACACAGAAAAGATTAGTAACTATAGACCCATAAGCCTTATTTCTATATATAAAGGCTTTGCAAATATAATTCTCCAAAGAATAAGTTCAACGTTAGAAAAACACCAACCATACGTACGAGCAGGATTTAGAAAATCGTATTCTACCATAGACCACCTGCATACAATCAACCAAGTGCTGGAAAAGCACAATGAATTTTACATCCCACTATACATCACATTCATAGATTATACCAAGGCCTTCGACTCATTAGAACACCACTATATGTGGCAGGCACTGGAAGAGCAGAGAATAAGCAACAAATACATAAATATAATCAAAAACATATGAAAAATAGGAAGACCCTCTCTACCCAGCATTATTTAACGCCACACTTGAACAAATCTTCCTGGTCCTATTCGCCTCATCTGCAAAAGAAATGGAGATAATGTTAAACAAACTGAGTAATAAGAGGTAGGACTGCAAATAAACAAATGAAAGCACTAACAAATAGCTCAGAAGACATAATAATGATTCAAGGGACAAAACTTGTTACGGGCCAAACGAGCTTTTTTGTCGACCCGCAACAGGAAAGATGGAAACGGCCCTCGGCTTAGCTCAGAGGAGTACGGGAGGGAAATCGTACCTAGTTGTGTACAGAGTAAGTCAAAAATTAGCAGGCGCCACTTTCCAAATAACAGCTGATTGCGGGTTTTCGTGGAAGGCCGAGAAGCCAGCAGCTTACAGGAATCAGACTCACCTTTATTGTGCCTCCCTCTGTATGTAAAGTTTAAAAAGTTCATGCACAATAAAGTACACAGAAATAAAAGATGTGGTGAATTTTAAGACAAATATAATTCTATTGCTTGAAATTGTTTAACACATATAGTACAAAAAAAACAACCAAAACGGTAATAATTGTAGTTGAACACAGAGGGCAGTTGGAACGTTCAAACAAAGAGTTCGCCGCCACTGGCTTGCGATATTTACTTTACTAACCACACAGATCTGCGCAGCCAGTGACGTTCGAGTTTACAGAAATTACTTACACTTTATGAGTAATAACTAATAGCGATTGGCGACTGAAGGCCGCTTTGCGTTGCATAAAAGAAAAACGCTGTACTTAAACTACCGTTAAACGGTCGTCTACTAAAATGCCGTTAATAGATATGACGTCATTGAAATGACGTGTTTGACGGCTTTTTTATTGGAATGCCGTTCGCTTCGTGCATTTTCGTGGTCGAATTGACGGCATCTTATTATATTGCCGTTGCACATTATCGGTACTGAATGTTATTTTCGATCAAATATAGAATATGGCATTTTTTATTTGAGTTTTTTATTGAAAATTATACACAAACATGTAATAACTACAAAATATGCTACAAATAGCATTCTCTACAAAACCATCTAACGTAACCTAACCTAACGTAACCTTACATTTTTTTTTGTCTTGAGGAGGGAGACCGTTTATGGGCTTCCCGCTTTCTGCGGGGGAGCGTGGGAATTCTCCCTCATCTAGAGGGCCCTACCCACTCAAACCCCTCCTCGCTCCTTTCCGGCCAGTCCACTGTCCCTCCATGGTACCTGCTTGCGCAATTTCTTCATTTCTTCCCACTCGGCTTACTCACCTCCCTTGGTTGTCTCTAGTTACCATCTTCTCCTGCTGTCCCCCTGTCTACATTTGGTGATATGTACGTACCGCATATTACCAAACTCGGCAGTTTTATCTGTAATATTCCCGCGCATCCGCCCACGCTACACACGCGCATGTCTACGGTCTCCTTATAAATCTTTATTGCCACGTCCTTTCCGTTGTCGATAATCTAACCACTCCCTTCCCTTGCAACTATGTTTTTATTTGGTTCCGCCACCACTAGCACGTCAATGTTCTGTTCTAGCAGCTCTTGCGCCGCTACTCACCCATTTAAGTTAGTTTGCAATACTTTAATTAACATTTATGGGACCCCTCTCCCTGTTCTTCTTCCCCATCTCCTGCATAATCTTCCTGTATTTGGGGCACCTCACTTCGTCCGCTCTGTGCCCTGCTTCTTGGCATACGTAGCACTTTGGGTCATTTCCATAGTCCTTCGCGATGTGCCCCTGGTTCCCGCACTTGGGGTCAATTTTGCCCTCCTTTCTGCAGTTACCGGCGTGATGTCCAAATTCCCCACTCTTGAAGCATCGGGGTGGTGTAAGTCTTTCATGTACCCTGCAGTATGTCCACCCTATCAGGATTTTACCTTTCGTTATCAGTTGGTTTGCCTGTGCTATGGGCAGGGAAACTATCGCATATTGGAGCCTATTCCAGTTCTTTGCCGCCACCCGCGGTTAGTTTCGCTGCGAATCGCTTTCTCAACCTTATCCTGGGCCGTAGCCTCATCGATGTCTTTCATGAAGACGGTCTTGGTCCTTAGGCCCATCATCTCTGCCTTTCCCCCCGTCTTCTCCTCTATAGACCTTCCTAAGGCCGCCCCCTTGCTGATACCTCCGGCCATCTTTAATTTAATATGCCCTTGCCTTGTCCTCTCCAAAGCCGATATCTTGATCCCCTATTCATCTATCCGGATGTCCCTCCTTATCTCTCTGACGATATCCGCAAAGCTTCTAGTGTCGTCGACTGCAGGCCTTATGATCATTGTTTCTTTGTGATTGGCCCACCCTCTCTTAGACTGCTGCTTCCATGGGGACCCCTGCTCTTCTTGTCTTTCCTTTGCCATACCGTATAGGGTGACTTCCACCTGCTCCCTTCCAAAGACGCACTGCATCAGCTTCCTAAGGATCTCCCCCTCCTTTCCCATCGTTGTGGCGCCCGCCAATTTCGTCCTCTACTTCTCTCTCATAGTCCCCTTAATTTCCTCCAGGGCTCTATAAATCTTATCCCGAGTCACTTTCTCTGCACAGTGGGAGTCCACTCTTATTATAAAAATATATCTTTCGGCCTCCTCCGTTCTGTCGCCGATATCTAGGTCGTACCTGCAGCTCGCCGTGCTCATCACCTTGCCCTCCATCTCTCCGTTCTGAAGCATCTTCCTAATTTGCGGCTGAAGTTCCGCCAACCTTTTCGTGAAAGGGTTTCCCAATTCTTTGCCGTCCATTACCACTACCAGACCTTCCTCCACCTCTGTGTTTAGCAAACTACCCTTGCCTAAGAGGGTTTTCACAAAGACCCCTTCCGGCCAATTCCGTTCTATCACCTCGTTTGTCTGCTCAAAGTCTCCTTCCACTATCTTCTCGATTTCCACCCTTATCTCTTCGACCCATCTTTTCTCCCCTGCTTTATGCCCGTTCTCCCCTGCTTGCGAGCCTTCCGTCTGGGTACCAATGCTTCTACCGGTCCCCTTGTCTTCGCTCACCGCCTGGGAGCCAATATTTTTGATGTCGTCTACTGTTTAAGTCTCCGCCTTTGCCTCCTCAGCCCTCTCCTGCTTCGGCTTGCCAATTTCCTTTAAGAATTTGATATTGATCTGGGCCGCCACCATTCTGAGTCTTGCCGCGGTCTCCTTTATCTCCCTTTTAGTATTCGGATTCTCGCTAACCCACTTCGCGAGGTTGCGTATCTCCTTAGTCATGCTGCTGACGCTATCTTTCAGCACTTGGTAGTTACGGGCTGCCGCTGTTGTCTCCCCTTTCTTCCTCTCTCGTTTCGCCCTCTTCCTCTTTCGCGCCTGCCCTTCTGGGGATTCGTCCTCTGCTTCTATCGCTATTTCCGGGTCCTCTGCCGGGGGGGGGGTCGAAGATTATTCGCGAGAGTCCCCGAGCTCCTGCCCTGGGGCTCCGCGAGACAAGTCCCGCTTCTAGTACTAAAAATAAGCCCCCGGTGACGGGGCTAACCTCACTCTTTTCACTTAAGCATAATTCACGGAGCGAAAACTCTACACGTCCGTCCCGTACGCCGTCCAGCCGCGAACCCCACGTAACCTAACCTAACCTAAACCCAATCTATACCATTAATATCCAGATTCACACTGTTAGTATTTAGCACAAATTGTTAACACAATAATTAAAAAACTGAACGCAATCGCGACCAAAATAACATGAAGTAGGTAGTGCCGATAATGTCCAGCAACTGCAGTATAATAAGATGCCGTCAATTCGACCACGAAAATGCACGAAGCGAACGGCATTCCAATAAAAAACCGTCAAATACGTCATTTCAATGACGTCATATCTATTAACGGCATTTTAGTAGACGACCGTTTAACGGAAGTTTAAGTACAGCGTAAAAAAAAACGGTTCAGCACTTCAAACCAATTAAATGAACCTTGGAAAAGTTTTCACAACACAATAACAATTTTTACCGTAGTTTTTTTCAAATGGGAGTAGAAAGAGGCACAATTTGAGGTGTTCTTAGGTCCTGAACAAGCAGATAAAAATCGCAGGCACGCCCTTGAAGGCTGGTTCACGATGTTGACAACGTTAGGGGTCAAAACTTTCTTCGGAAAAAAAACGGGAACTTTAGGAACAAAATCTCCGCCGCTGTACAGGATTATAACGTTGCAACGGCTTAGTGGAGGGTGTCATGGACTTGAAGGCTGTAATCCGACACAGGCCGAGAGAACAATTTCACTAAATTGTTTATAATACGGCTAACTCTTTGTTAATATTTTTAATCCGACACAAGTCGAGAAATATTCTGCCCCCAGGCGAGAAAAAAAAAGAGATACGGTATCCTAATTTAGCAGAGGCGCGGCCGACAATTCCGGATCAAACCCATATGCGTTCCTCTTCAGAAGTTTATGCTGAGTTTTACCGTATTTGTCATCGGCGCTGAGATCTTCGCAAGCAACCGGGCCGGACGGGGATCTTCAGTCGACTGGCAAAAAAATGTAAATGTCTAGCAGCTGGAATATATCATCATATTACGAAATCTCTTGCAAGAATTCTAGAACAAAATCCTGCATGTTGAACTTCTGGGCCATTCTGTAGACTAAGGATTCTAGGAACTGTTTTCGATCGGCGCTAAAGACTAAACAATGCTTGACAAGCATTCCCTTTCAGAAGTTTCGAAAAAGTGAGCTCCCATAAATGAACCTTTGGAAATAATAAAAATAGTAATGGATTTAAGAGCGACAATTAAAATAAGACTTTAATTCACATGAAGCGGCAAAATCAAATGAACATGCAGCTTGCCGCTTTTAAGTTTGCTTGTGAGTGAACATTGCCCACTACCACGAAATTGGTGGGGAAGGCCTGGAAATCATGTCATCGTGTGTTTGTAGCAGTCAACATCGCTGTACACTCTAGTGCAAAGTGCGTGCAATGGAGTTTCAATCTAAAATTAAAACAGGGAAGCGTACGCGGGTTTCTTTTACTGAGTGTACCGAATGCTAACTGCCCATATACATTGTATTCGTCTCTATGTTCCTCCTAGTGCCCACTCTTTCTTGCGCCGCGCAGCTCCCACCTGCAAGGTTAAATCCGGCAAGCTGTAACAAACTGGAAATGGTCTCCGAAACAATATATCTAGGTCAACTAATATACTTCAAAAACAAGTAAGAAAATGAAATACAATGCAGAATAACCCAATGATGGAAGAAGTTTTCGTCACTGAAACACATATTAAAAGGAGGCTTTTTGTTAAATTTGTGCAACAACCAAAGGTTCACTTAATAAGCTCGTAATCACCCAAAGTAAAATACACCAAGTGTCAAAGAGAAATAACTGACATTTTAGTTGAATAAATGCACTCAGAAGAGTAATAACAGACTCTAATTTATTACTTATTTTGCCGAGAACAATTCATTTAGAGAGAATACATATATAATATATATATATAAATAATATAATAATCAAAAAAAAAGTATCTATATTTATATATATGTACATATAAATATAATTTATGTATTTATTTATTTATTAACTTAATATTTCAGTTAATTGATCCTGAAGTTCCATTTCCGTTTGTGGTATCAGATTGCGTTCGTATATCTCTGCTGCAATTCTCGTGCCTCCTTGTTGAGCAAGCAAGCCTTCACATTCACGATCACGACGCCGGCAACAAAGCGCAGGGCTTTAAACTACGTAAATTAATGACCTTCGCTTGGCCCTGTCTCTTGGGAAAAAACTGCGTGGATCCTGCCACCCGATACCACGGACACTTGTTGCTCTCTCACATCATAGACAAATTTGCCATTCATAGGAAAATTGTGTTGCAAGTGTTTCATAGTTTGCTGAAAGCTCACGCTCTTGAAGCGAGGAGTGTGGTACGGCAAGCTTTAGAGATCTTGACCCCATCCATGCCCGTGCGGATGGAAGAAGGAAACACCATGCTGGTGCATTGGACAAAGAAGATTATTGTTGATGAAGGCCACTCTATGCAGCAGTTGTTTCACATTTTACAGCTGGTTGTTAAACACTACAAGGTATTAACGGAGCAGTTTTGAAGATGATATTTTAATTTATGCTGTTCAAGGTTTATTATCCTGTGAGGCACCATTTGGTACAGCATATGGTGAATTCAATCCAGCGGTTGGGTTTCAGTCCTACTGCCACATTAGAACACAGAAAACTTGCAGTAGAATTAGCAGAGGTAATAATTAAATGGGAACTCCATGGAATTAAAGAAGATGGGGATAGTGAGGTACATAATTTTTATATACATGTGATTTTACCAAAGAGGAAATTACTGTTTTTTATTTTTGTAGAGTATGTCGACGGTGGAAAATGTGTCTTTAAAACGACCAGCCATGGATGACTCTATTGAACCCCAACCAAAACGGCTGGCCTTGCAGCAGCCTGGCATGGCGGGCCCCAGTAGTGCCACAGTTCCTCTATTGGTACCTAAAACAGAGCCTGGAGTGGCAAAACCTATAGATCGTGTTCACACTGATGCAGTTCTAAACTTTTTGCTCCGTTTAGCATGTCAGGTATTATTTTTTTTACATTTATTAGGTTTTAGTGTTAGGTATTTAAGCTTTTTAAGGAAAGTTTACGACATCTTGTGATTGCATATGTAATTGATTATTTTTTGTAACATAGCCCTAACGTCATACTAATTTAATCTTAACCTTAGTCCAGCAAAAAATCCAATATGATCAAACCGATCCAGCAAGTTATATAACTTCGGTTAATACAACCTAATCCAACTAGTAATCCAACTTATGTGAATCTAACCTAACCTAACTTAACTTAATCTAGTAAATAATCTAAAATGAGGTAACCTAACATCATCCAGTAAGGAATCTAACCCGTACTGAACTACCTTAACCTAAAATAAGATAACCTAATCCAGTTTAATTTAACTTAATTTGTTACTCTCGTACACGTGATAGTTTCATTGTGGCAAAGTAGAGCACATAAAATGTAACTGTACTGCTGGTCAAAAGCGGACCTAATATAAGACATTTTTCATGTTAGAACAGCATTCAGTTGTTCAGCAAACCAAAGAAAATAACTGGAGACCGTTTGCACATTTAACATCTAGTTACTGCTTTTGATTTGCCTTGTTGGAATAGTGAACTGAACGTAATTTAAGAGCGATATCTAGTAGCCACCTCGCAGCAGTGTAAACAAACAGTCCCCTTACGTCTGTGTCTAACCCGCGCAGCCCTCAAACTTATGATCGTCCAGTTGCAGCAGAGGCATCACGTTTTCTCTCTGTCCAGTCAAAGGTGTTTGAGAAGGACACGACAAATAGAGATCAGCGCGTATTCTTCACACGCCTATAGCCAGGACGCAAACCGAAATATTACGCCTATTTAATGAACGCTTCGAATAAATTCGGGTAACCCAAATTTATTCCTAAAAATTATTATGAATTAGTTGTTTGTGCTAACTTGCGAAAAAAAATCTTGAAAATCCTTATAATTTTTCAGATTTGTAATTGTAATAACAATTGTAAAACAAAAATAATTATAATCTTCCTAAAAAATAAGAAGGATTAACTGAAAATTTATTCCTGAATCCTGAATAATAAATAAATAATACTGCTAAATAATAATAAGATAAGATAATTGACTGTAGTCAAAGATATGCCAAAATGAAAATGTATGCGCTTTGCATATAATCCGGTCTTTAACTATTACTATCGAGGTGGACTTCGAATAGACAGTCTTCGAGGGTGCCTCGGATCGACGTGCTCCGGAAGAAGACAGTTATAATAAAAGTCTAGCAATTTCTGCTCCATTTCGTATTTCCAGAACACATCATCCCTCTCAATTATTTCTTCGAGGCTGCCCAGAGGAGAATATAGAATAAAATAACAGTATCGCCTGTTCGTGATATGCAACTGCCCCTGAATTTGGTAATAATACGGGTCAGTTTCTTTTAGACGCAGCATCCCATCCTTATCTAAAGTTACATAGCTAATAGTTTTGTTCATTATGGCATCAACCAGTGCCATTTCTTTAGCTTTGGACGGACATTTTATTTCTATAATCGAATCATCACCCACCAGACCGTCTGGGCTAGCTCCAAGAATCGCATGTTCTGAATCAATGAACAGACCACAAGGTTTGACGGTCACCCCATACTCGGCCTCGAACCTACTAATAGCTTTTGGCTCATGGTTTTTGCCATATTCAGTATGCCTGTTGCCCGTAAAATTTGAGTACATCAAATTTTTTACTATATTGGCGGTGGGGTCTTATGTAGTTTTCGGCAAATTTTGCCGAAGTTGGATGCCGTCAAGCGGACACTCCTCTCTTGAATCCAACAAGGATTGCCTCCCTGACCCCTTGTCATTTCCTCTATTTCCTCAATTTCTGTTGCAGTCTTTTTCAGATCTAAAAATTCTCCCTTTTTCTTTTCAAACTCTTCCGGAGGCATGTCTTCAGTAACTACTGCCGCATCTGGCCCGTAGTGTTCATCGGGATTTGCTGTATCTTTAACCCGCTTTCGAAAAAGTTCTTTTCTAGTACTTCTCAACTTGTTATACGATCTTTTTCTCTTCATTCTTTCTACATATTTTCTCTTGAAACCGCTTGGACTTTTGCCAGTCAAAGCTTTGTGGGTTACCCGATGATAATCCCCTCCAGCGTTGAAAGAAATCGCCGCCGCTTGACATCGGACAGCATAAGAATTTCGCAATGAAAAATTGACTCGTTTTCCTCCGACATGTTTGCAAACTATGGCATTGTACTGCTCGGCAACATTGTTGGTCATATTTCTAATTAAACTTGATGCATTGTAGATCAGTCGTGCAAATGCCGATTGGATATCTTGATACAAGCCACACGCCATCATGGCAGGAACCATATTCACCTCGTCATCGTTTGGGGTACAACGAAAGTATCCTAAGCTCTTGCAGTTTTTGTGTTCGCCAAATATATGGGACGGTGTATTTTGCAAATCCTGCGTTAGGCAGTTTACTTTTTCTGGAAAGGGTGTGTCCTCTTTAATACGAAAGTCAATCGCCCTCGTGATGGCAGCCCTCATTCGTTTTGACACCACCACACCACTTTGTTTCTCATCAGCTTTGCAACGGGCGCATTGCTTGATTCACTCCTCGTTCTATCTAGAATGATAAAAATGAACATGCATTGATTTTACCTTCGGCGTTAATTACAATGAATACTATTCAGTATACATCATCTCCTGATGATGATAGCATTGCTGTTGAAACATCGGAGCTGTTGAAATATCGAACATTATCACGTATAAGTTTCGGTGTTTGGGGACTCATCTAATTACTTACGAGTGAGTCAAGTGGATTTACATTTTCCAAATGATATATTTATAGCCTTTTCAGTTAGCAACATACTTACTGCTTATTTCTCGAATCTTCCTGAAGAAATTACGCAGAAGATGATTCTTGCATTCGATTTTTTGAACCAGTGTGCTTCCGTAGGGACGTGTTTCCAACAATTTTCGATTAACACTACTGTCTCCATCACCTACCAGCTTAGTAAACTTCAAACCAAGAAGTTCGACGCTTTGCTTGAAACCTTCTGCTATGATTGCAGTTTCCATTCCCGTAGAAGGGCCAGTCCAGTTTTTGAAACATATATGTTCAGGAGTTGTTTCTCCTTTCTTTTCAGCGCGTGCACAAATGCAACAATATTTGTTGAGGATCTGAAGATAAAGTAATTGACCAGTTTCGTAACCAATGATACAAGCCTAAAAATTGATTGTTTTTCGTCATGGAATAAGATATAGGTATAGTATGATTAAGACTTACAACTCCAGAAGAAGCATTATAGTTGACGTTATATGATCTTTTCGACCATGCTCCATCTGCAACTACTGTCACTGTTGGGACACCATCTTTACCAACATTTCCCTTTCCTATTGCTGCCTCTCGTTCTTGACGCGCAGCTTCTTGCATGGTTTCCCAAGCTGCATCATTTATTATACTTGCCACATTTTCGTGACAAGTTTGGAACGTTTCTGGTGCCATAAACGATACATTCAGTGTTGCCAGCAATTCTTCCGTTGCAGAATAGCCGATTCCAACAGAAATTGCAACACGGCAATGTCGTTAATTTTATGGTCGTTTTCCGCATTCAAGAACAAGTTTTCTTTAGTGCCGCACATTTCACATTTCAAAACAAAACTTGTCTGTAATCCCTTTCTTCGTTCATTGCAGCAATACATATCAGAGATAGAGTTGTTACACATAGGATGTTTTTTCATGTTAAAAATCTGACGAAACAAGTATCCCACATCTACCAAACGTCTACCCCCCGGAAACATCTCATCTGGTCGTGATGTTGAACCATTTTCATCCATTGCCCCATGCCCCATTATAGGATCACTGTTGTCATTTTCATGCTCTTCGTCATCATTAATATTTTGTTCATGGCATGAGTGCTCCATTATGGGATAATCTTCATCGTTAGACCCCGTTTCAGAATTATTATTCTTGTTATTTTCTTGGTGCCTAAAGCAATAAAATAATTTCTACGTGACAATAGCTATTTATGCATCAAGAGAGAAACATTATAGCCCCAAGTGCAAGTTTGCACACAGAGCTGTAATTCTAACTCTAATGCCTATTTCTATTAATGATGATTTTGCCATAAGTATAAACCGGCATTTACTTCCGCTCATGAAAAAACAATCGTGAACGTTCGTCTCTACAAAAACCAGGGATGAAAAGCCGACTTTCTGTTTAGGTCGACGAAACAATATTTACGACAGGCGTTTCAGTACTGCACCCACAAACATCTTGTTGTCAAAATTTGGACAAGGAAAATTGTAGGGTTTGTTGGTGAAATTATTGAAAACCTGCTATGCCATTTATACAGGGTGTCCCATTTATGCTTCAAAATATTCCGTGTGCGGATACCTCGCGCTAAAATAATGTGGGTTTGTCGTATAACATTTTTCTCTTAGACGCTTGTTGACTGAGATACAGGGTGTTGAAGTTCTACCAAAACAATATTAATTCTGCTATAACTCAGAATTGAACAAATATTTTTTTTGCGAACTTCATCTAACATTTTTAATTTTTCCT
>JABXWE010105530.1:0-34454 GCA_014611495.1 Limonius californicus | reverse complement strand
GGTTTAGTTGAGAGAAGAAAATCAACCGGGAGGATTCGCTCTGCATGCAATCTTGAAAATGAGGAACGGGTGAGACAATCAATTCTGCGTAGCCCAACTCGATCAGTTCGACGGCATGCGGCAGCGTTAAATTTATCTGCAACAAGTACCCGACGAATGCTGCACAAAATGAAGTTTCATCCATACAAAATAGCAGTGGTACAGAAGTTAACTGATCGTGATAAGCAAAGCCGTATTGAGTTTTGTCAATGTTTTTTGGAGTTAAGGAATGAGGAACCCGATATCGCACAACATCTTTTCATGAGCGACGAAGCACACTTTACCGTACATGGCATGGTAAATAAACAGAATTTTCGATACTGGGCTACCGAAAACCCGTGTGAAATCTATGAAAGACCCTTACATTCCCCAAAAGTGACTGTTTGGTGTGCTGTATCATCGTCAAAAATCATCGGTCCATATTTTTTTGAAGAAAACGGCGAAACAGTCACAGTCAATTCTCAACGGTATGCACATATGCTGCAGACATTTTTTATACCGCAAATTGAAGAAGAAGAAAGAAATCACCTTTTTCAACAAGACGGTGCGACCTGTCATAATGCAAGAATAAGTATGGAGATCCTGCGACAGACATTTCCGAATAGACTAATTTCTCGAAACGGTGATTTTAATTGGCCCCCGAGATCTCCTGATCTTACTGTACCAGACTTTTTTCTTTGGGGATATTTAAAGAGTAGAGTGTTCAAGAGTAAGCCTAGAAATATAGAGGAGCTCAAAAGAAATATCCGACAAGAATTGAAGCTATTCCACAGGATATGCTTCAACGAGTTATGGCAGATTTCGTCCGTCGCTTAGAAGAGTGTGTGGAGAAGGGGGGCGGACATTTAACACACACTATATTCAGAAAGTAAAACTCCCATTATTACTTTTTAAGATGTCATTAATAATATTTCTGCAATTAAAGTAATTCATGTGTTATTTCCTATTAAAAATGAACAAATCATTTTGACTCTCATTGTATTTAATTAACCAAATCGAGCGTAAATTGCAAATGTCAAAGCGAACTGATGTTATGTGTGAGAAAAGTAAATTAATTTTCTAAGTGAAAGAGACTAGTACTTTCGATGTGTTAATTTAAGACATTCAATTTAGTAGACTGCGAAGACGTGTATCGCACACCCGGGGTAGTTTTAATTAAAGCAAATATTACATTAGAAACTCGCATTGTTTCCCTTGAGAACCTGTGTAATTTGATTATTTTACGTTATACAATCTACAATGAACCCCCGCTTTCTTTACCTACATTCTACAAACGACTGGCGGCTGTTTAGCCTACTCTGATTGTGTTATTGATATAGCCAGTGCCAGCGAGATGAGAAAATATGAAATTCACTCCATCTCCGTTGAATATTTTTATTGGGATTTTGGATATCTCAAATTTAATACATAAAAGGTTGCGTGAATCGAGCGAACGCCAACAATGTGTGGGTACGATAAAAATATATCAATCAAAACCGACAAAGCGTCATTTGTTAGAGAAAATCGCAAACGAATTTTGGGGAATAATAACTCAATATTAGTTCATTGTGTTAAGTAGAATAAACCGTTAGTGTTTCGATATAAATGTGAATTTCAAAATTAAATAAATGTGTTGATTTGTGTTCATTTGTGAATTGGACTTACCTTGACAGTATTTAATCATCAAACATTAACATCAATATTCCCACCAACTAATTGACAGACTTTGCTAACAATAGTTAAAACATTACTTAAATAGGTGTACAAACTAGCAACATATAGTATGTTATTTTCGTTAAGTTTTGCCGCTTTATAGGAATTAAAATCCTATTTTAATTGCCGTTTATGTAGATTACAATTTTCATTATTTTCAAAAATTAAATTTATGGGAGGACACTTTTGAAATTTATTCGAACGTTTGACATGTTTATTTAATCTGTTAACGCCGGCCAAAAAGAATTTATAGGTCCCCTTTTGTCTTTTTTTGGGTGAGTGTTTTGCGGCGAAGCAGAAGTCAGTGGACGCTAGGCTTTGGGAGTGAACCGACGTGTTTTTGTTTGATTCCGGGTTGTGTCGCAGCTCTTTTGCTACTTGAGTTATCGTTTCGTTTTTTGCGTTAGGCAAAAGAAACTTCGACTTGTGTCGGATTAAAAATATTAGCAGAGTGTCAGCTATTTGCAAAAACAGTTCAGTGAAATTGTTTTCTCGACTTGGTCGGATAAAAGCTATCAAACCCTTGGAAGAGGCCGTTTCAAGTGATCCTCCCGTACAGCGGCGGAGATCTTGACATCCGAAGTTCCCGTCTCTTCTATCTCGACCTCGAAAAAGCCCTGGCCGTAGCGTTATCTCCATTCGATCCATTCTTCAGGGGCCTACAAGCGAATTTGTCCGAACGTTTTCCGAGCTTAATTTTCAAGTTTTAAGTGCTGAAACTTTTTTTAAAGGCGACGTTAAGCAACCTCCAGTTGCCAGTTGTCCTCTCTTCTTTTGGTTAACTGTAAAGAGTATTCTTAAAATTGTATTAAATTGTAAACTCCGACGCCACTGGCTACGTAGATCTGTTCTAAGAAATTAAATATTGCAAGCCACTGACGGTGAGCTTTTTTCAGTTCGAACGTTCCAACAAAATCTTGTATTAATTAACCATAAATATTACCATTTTCAATGTAATCGTTATATTTTTTTGTATCATGTCCGTAATTTTGCCTACCTGGGTTAATTCCAACTCCAGTAGGGATTTTTAACACACATCGCAGTGGCACGGGACCTACGGCTTTACTTCTTATCCGACAGATGGCACACTTTCAGGTTTTTCCCCGCTAGAAAAATCTCACCGACCTCAGCCGGATTCAAACCCGCATCTCTTGGATGAAAAGGCCGCTAAAGGTTAGACCACCGAGCCCGGCTAGAACTTAAATCTTTACTTACAACAGTTACTATTTTTAACAAAACTCCATAAACGCGTTTGTTTTTATGTTCATGTTAAATCATTAGGTAATATAACCGTTACACGGATAGAAGGAGCACTTCATGATTCAATTTAAAAACCAAACGGTGCCATTAAACGGCTTGAAAGTAACTAAAATAATGTATGTGATTGACGGTAGATGGAAGCGTGCATCAATTGCGGAAAATTGATTTATTCAAATTTCATTTTTAGCTCTTGCTTTTCAAAGGTGTAAGTATTAAAACAAAATACATATTTTTATTTAATGGTCGGGAATTCAACTTAAATACGTGTATACACTTTTATAGGTTGTACTATAAAAACCAAAGATTTATAATAACTGGCACTGTTAGACGTTTTGGCGCGGCCGATTTGGGGCAAAGCCGGTTTGGCGCAAAGCCGGTTAGGCGCAGGGATGATTTGGCGCAGCGACCATTTGGCACAGGGCGATTTGGAGCAGATACTGTTGGGCGCAAAGGCTGTCGGACGTAGGGACGTTTATTCTATAAAAAAAATTGTGCTATCAATAAAATTGCGGAATTATCCAATTTTATTAATAAATCCAACTGATTTATTACTAATATCTTTACCTAACGTTCAGAAGAAGAATTCTAGACTATTTTTTATGTCGATGACCTCGATGGGGCAGTGCGAATACACGCTATCAGTCGAGGTCACAGTGAAATGCGGTCCGCTCGGCCGCGTGGTCCAACCCCAGCTGAGGCAACCGTATTTCACTTAGTTGAGTTGAGAGTGCATGTTGCATGAATGATTAGTATGTAAGGGACGCCTGCACTCTCCTGAAGTTATGCGAAAGCGGTTCCGGGGGGCGGGAGATAATAGTATGAACGAATATAAGAAAAAAGAATACTTTTTATGCAACAATACTGTTGTATTTATGTTATTTAATTAGAAAATTACTATTTGCCCATATACCGTAAGTCAATGAAAGTACTGACATACTTTAATTTTTAAATTATATAAAATTTCCGTAAGTGTATTTAGTTTCATATCATGTCTAGTGTATTTGTTTAATAATTTCCATTTCATCGAAAGTGGCTACATTTGCTTCTACGTAGATCAGTTAAAAATCGCAATTTTTAAGGTTAAAAATCGCAATTTTTAAGGTTAAAAATTGAGTTTTTCATTGGGTAACGGCGTCAATAGCGACGTTTTATTAAAACAATTTGAATTTTTCTAATTACTATAGTTACAAACTAGACTTTGGCAAAAAATTTAATATTTTATGAGAAAACACGTATTAACATTCTATAAATTTTTTAATTGATCTAAGTACGTATAAGTAAATTGTGAACACTCTCCCGTGAATGGGAAACCACCAAACAAATACACCAGACGTAATATAGTACCAAATACTCACAATTGTATAAAATTTTAATAATAAAAAACAAGTATCGAAGTATTTCCAATGATATGCGGTATATTTTGAGATAGACTATTTTTTCTGATTAAATAGCATAAACAAAAAAATATAGCTGCATAATACAAGATCCTTTTAATAAATCTGTTGTTTCAGCAATAGGGTTTATTAGTAAAATTGGATAATTCAGCAATTTTATTAATAACACAAAACGTTTTATAGAGTATATTAATTTAATTAATTTGGGCCTACACGTTTTTGTACTTTAGGCGTAGTTTACGGCCCTACCTCAGATATTGCATCTTAGATATGGAACAATAGATATTTCTGGAAAATCCCAGGTATTGGCATCTGCAGGTTCCCCTAATCTGCATAAAATGCCGCCGCAATAAATTCTGAAATGTTTAAATTGTGAATAGCTGACGCCTTCAAATTTTGTGATGATTCAGCTATTAAATTTTCCTTTGGTAAGCAAATTTAAAAACCGTTATCTTCGATCCTTTGTACAAAGCAGGTACTTTACGTATGTACTGTAATCCTATGACCATTTTCGGGTTCTCTACCTTTAAAATTTTTAGGATTGTACTGACATAATATCTTACATCGGGAGGATGAAGAATTGTCACACTATCCGGGAGGTGAAATATTTTTTCTATCACTTTTCCTCCCCATTTCTGCCCAAATTAATGAACCAATTTTACTTTTTATCGTTCTTTATTTTAATATCGACTTATTTAAAGGAAACAATATGAATCTGAGTAACATAGCGTAACATTATGACCAAGTAGGAAGCAATTCACTAATATGAGCAAAAAGATAACAAGTTTTCAGAGGTTTACTTCGACAGCAAATTTCTGGCTGTCGCATTTTGATTGGTTTCGGAAGAGTGAGTCTGTGACGTAGCATACTAGAACCTACCAGAACTCCAATAGCTCACAGGTACTCACCGGAAGGGTAGTTACTGCCGCCACTATAGCTGGCATACTGAATGTAGGGTACATCCCTAAAGTGTCATTGGTTTCATAGCTAAGTTTACGAAAAATCATATTGTTAGAGGTGACACATGACTTCTGCCCCCCACCTGCCAGCCATCATTTATTGGATATTAAAGTGACCCAAATCTTCGAAAAGGTTGCTGGCTCTTGATATAATATGATAAATTAAAATTATAGAGAACCTATCCGATGTAAACTAGATGTAGACGGACAAATAATTGAACAAGTACAGAGCTTCAACTACCTATGAACAGAAATAACGAGTGATAGAATATTGAATGAGGAAGTGCAAAAACAAACCATTAAAGCCTTGAGAATATCTGGAAATATGTTGGAAACTGTGGACATGAAAACATTTCGAAAAATAACAAACAAATCCCTAAGAGATCACATTTGAAGCGAAGATATTAGACAAGAATCTAATATACAAAAGATCGGAGAATGGATAGAACGACGCAGAGATGTATGGAATCAGCATATATCAAGAATGAACGAGACTAGACATGTTAAGACAGCAAGAGATAGAATACCCCTCGGAGAGCGCAGCCCTGGAAGACCAAAAAAAGGTGGAAAGATAATCTGGAATGAACAAGCTATTAGCTTAGAAAAAAGAAGAAGAAGAAGAAAATTTTCCTATGATCCGTTAACACTATTCTATAAAATATTTACAATTTATACGTTTCTTACAAATTTCAAATTGCCGCAGATTGACGTAAATACGACAAAAGTTTGTTAAATTTAATAAGTTCGATTACCTACCTTAACTGATCATTTTTGACATGCTAGAATATCAACAGACCATCTCGTCATCTTTGTCTAAGTAAGCAAAGATAAATTTGATGTGGATATTTCAGCATCCCAACCGGTTTGGAAGAAACTAATAATGTTCTCATTACCACCCTCTTCATAACAATTAAGCTCTTACCGAATTCTTGAAGTATCATAAATAAATTATATACTGTAACCACAGCGAGAAGCGAACTCTCCACAGTGTATTTATAAAAACTCGGTCCTCCGGAATGCATTGAGCTTATCACCAATGTACTCGAATGTTGGTTGTGGTATATTCGTAGCATCCTCCTTTAGGGTACATGGTTTAGACTTTACTTTCTTTGCGATTCAAACCCACATTATACTGTAGAATACCGCACATCCGTAACAAGTACGCACTACAACACAGTGGGTCAGACGTTGTCAACATCCTTGTTAAGAGAAGGTAGTTTGAGAAGAAAAAACAGTTGGCAAAAAAATTAGTGTATATCCGCGGTAGAGTTGCTCACAAAAATCAATATTTTCATCACAAACCTTTCCTGCACATAAAATGGCGCTAAAAATGCAAATAACAGAATCTTAATTATTCACAGACCTGATATACCACTGCCATTCAGTTGCTTCATTATTATTCTCACATTCGATATCCTCATTCTAATTAATATTTAAAAATCTGTTCCCAATAAAATTAAACAAATACAGGTCCGAATACTAATTCTTGTAACATTTAAGTGCTTTTATGGAGCAATTACATGAGCGCAGCATAAATTATAAATTCTTCCACTATTCAGAAATTCTGATGAAAATCGGTTGTAGCAAAACTTCCGAAAGTTAAATACCGGACTCGCCAATTTATTCCAGTAGGTGTGGCTTGCGTTCATAAACAAAATTTGTCATAGAAGAATATCGCGGTGTCATCATGAAGATTGATATCAGGAATTTTGTGGCTTGGCTTTAACCCAATTTCCAGGCTTGCATTTTTATAACCGCTATAATGTATCTCCCTTAAACGAATCCAGCTAGAATTTCGATTTTATTATTAGTAGCTGTATTTAGTGGCCGTAGCTTCGATCGTTAATCTTTTCTGGTTAGTAAAAAATGATTTTCCGTTATCGAGTTAACGACTTGGAGGATAATCGCAATAGTAATATTTCTGTCTAGGTTTTTACGATTTGCAAAGGTCAAGGCCTTTGCTAATTTAAAATTGTCCAAGTAGGTAATTAAAAAAAACTGACGAAACGTCAGAACCATTGGCAATAACTGTGAATAATTCGAAAATTAGGAAAGCGGGCGCTCAACACGGTAATGGCCTGTAAATTAAGAAGGCTACAGAGCTACCAGTCGCGAAACCCACAAATCTAGATTAAGAAATAATTATTCACGGGCATGCAACGACACTTAATTATTCTAAAAATTTCAAAATGTGTCACGTTAGCTTTTAGAAATTATATTTGTAATTACATGTTAACAGTCACGTCAACATAGCACACAAATATGCATTTAGCTTAAACACATGGAATTTGTTTAAGATAATACAAACATTTTTCGGTTATACCGTCACGGTACGGTTTTGAGCAGTAGATGATGATAACTGTTAGGACTTAAGAAGTAAATTTTGAGTTTAAAAAAATTTCAATAAAGTAATGGAAATATTTTAAAGCAGTAACTCTTGAAGGAGAATACTATATTGACGGTTGAAATTTCACGAATTGAAGCAACCTGGAAATTTGTTGTTATAAATCTACGTGGCCTTTACACTATACAGTATCAGCTCTAGTCATCGAAACAATTAACCCGAGTACTATGTAAATCCGCCATATTCGTTACAAGGTAGTTTTTGCTGCCAAACTGTAACAACTTCTCTGAGCTATTTGCTTATCTAGTACGATGAGTGTACAATAGATTATTAATTCAAATTCAATGTTCCAGTATTGTATATCTAAACTACAAGCTAGTTAACTAACTAGAATAAGTTAAGTAGTCAGATAAATTTTGAATAGTTTTACTGAAATAATGTTGGCTAATTGGCAAAATGATTTACAAAATTAGTGGAATAATTAAGCGCTACTTTCACCAAGCATTCGCAGCATAATTGCTGATTAGTTAATTAGCCTCCTCGCTATTTTTATTGCGCTGCAGTAAAATGTATCATACTACGTATTAAATGTGATGTGTAGCAATAAAAGCCAATAATTGCAAGTATAAATATTTATGGTGTGTAATTAAATGGTGGAAGGATTGGGCTGGTTCAGTGGTATGAGAGTCAGGCTTGGGATGTAACAATCCAAAAGCTTCCCGGTTCGAACCACTCCAGGATTCAAAAAAAATTTCTAATTCCCTGGATGGCTGGTATTGGGTCCCGGTCTCCATTTGCCACTCCTCGTGTTACGGTCGCACTAGTGGAGTAACAAGATTCTACACGCATGTACCTTACATCAGGTAGGTTAAGTAAGGTTACGCACCAACACGGTAACCCACAGAGTCGGGCCCTGTTGTGCATTTCACAAACTAACTTAGCCTTACCTTACACCAAAGCGATAGGCCTACAAGGCCTGTGGAAGCTCTATTAAAGAAAAAAATAAATGGCGGATTTGCAAACAACTCTGCTATAGGTGAGAGAAAGCCATATAAATACAATGTATATTAATACACCCTGTATATAACCAATAATCATAGATATAAAAGGAATGACCAAATAAATTTATACACCCTGTAGCTAATTATTTACAATTACATAATATGAATCAAACTTTGGATAAAGCCCAAATTGCAACATTAACAAAAAATTACAAATTTAATTAAATCAATGTGAAACGTTACAATTAGGCCATGGGAAAATAAAAGAATCATTCGAGGTGACTCGAATGGTAGGAAACAAATTAAGTTCCACGGGAATGAAACTGATAACAGGGAGAAACAGTTTTGCGGATTTACCCCTATTTGACTGATCTGAAATCACAGATCTATTCAAAGCTAATAAAGTACAAGTCTTAACTGCGATCATAAGATTCCGTACGCTGGGAAAAAGATTACGCAAGGCCTTGTATAATACAGCGTATAAATAACCGGGACGCATGTCTGGGAATTCGAACCGCGACCGGCATACTTTCCTCGTAAAATAATTCTTAATATCAAAATGTACAAAAATATCTCCCAAAAATCTAACTCTTTAACAGCCGGCTTAATGGACACTACGGCAAAATATGCAAAATGAATGGGATGTATACAGCTGACAGTTATATATAAACAATGAATTTCCGGAGACGAAATGTGATTACTCCTGCTACAATGGTTGATCATATAATACGCTGAGGTACGAAAAATTGATATAGAAAGAGAGATAAAGAGAGATACACTTGCTGAAGGTAAGTGATCCGCAGTGATTCTTTAATAAATGCAATGTAAACAAGATTATTACGTTAAAATACAAATATTAACTCACAATACTCGTACAAACAAAATATCATGAAGACCTTCTTTTAAGGCAATCCACTGGCAGATCTCGTGGACAACCCCACGTTCTTTGGGTAACAAAGCTCCAAGATCGAAGAAAAACAAATTATAGCTCGAGAAGATATTATTGCTAACCTGTGCTTCCATAGGGGTCCAAAAGGGCGGATCACAAGGCAACTTCCGAAGGCTGGCGTCCACCAGGTTAACGTAAACGACTTCTCCTACAGGACCGCAAGGTAACTCAGGAAGGACGGGGACGGCTTCCGAAACAGTAAAATGTTTCTCCAGTCGAGGAACCACGAATAGACGAAGATCGAATACAGGGAGGCGGTCAACGGGCAGTTTCAGATATACGGCCCTAAGTATTCTCATCACTAAGGATCCTGGTAAAGTGTTATAATCGGGCATAAAACCCTCGAGAATTTATGGAATCACCAAAATATGAAGCACAATAAAGCATAACTCTCTTTTAGGTCAGGATGATCAAATTAATCCGAAGTATTCGAAGATATAAAACTTTACTAAATCAGCCTAACAACTTCACCAGCATGCAGCTGCACCACACAATCCGAAGCGTAGGCAACCAAGCAAACATCCAACAAGTACAGGAAACCTAAGACAAAAATGTACACATAACAACACCTTTGTTAGTATAACGAAAATCATGTAAGGTTCTCGTTATGAAGACCTGGAAAAGATAAGCTGAAGAACACTGGCATAACAATCGCACACCATGATCAAGAACACAACTTACTAAACACGCAAAACGTAGACATAATGTATTACAAATAGGCGGAGATGTCTGGCTTTCTATATGGGAGAGGCAAAGGTTCTGTTGTAGTAACCTGTCAAACATGAACTGAAAAATATTAGAAGAATATAATTTCAACAAACATTAGACAAACAGGTATCTAAAGTCCTTGTTTTAAAGACCTCTCAATGATAAACTGAAAAACATTGGCCTAACAAACGCTCACCAAGCACATCATGCCATCATCAAGGCTATCACTTATTAAGTGCAAGAACACAAATATAATTTTGATCTACATGTAACAAATAACAGCTTTGTTTATATCATGGAGATTTGTAAAAATTTACATACTAACTCTGATGACTACTCCTTGCCAAGAAAGATCTTCAATGTTAGTTAAAACTACAAATAGAACTTTTAATGTAGATAAACAGTTATATTGAAATCGCTGCTTTTCTTACCAAGGTGATCATTTAAAGTAAGTTTATCTACGTGGATTCTTCTATTTACTTCGTGTAGGCAGTTCCCTTCTAGATAAAGGTACAGATATATTGCTTTAGTTCTGGTAACAATAGTATGAGTTTGACAGCAGAAGAAGAAAAATAACATAACTGCTCCTGAATACTAGGGGCGTTCGTCAGTTTTGACAGAATATTCACATGCACTACTACCTCTCCTTTTGAAGTCCAAAGCTGCCTCTGATTTATCCTGAGGGCGGCTTTTCCAACTTCTGCCTCACGCACGAAAGGGAAAGCCACCAGTCTCAGACATGTCTGCAACGTACTAGCAAACGGGGTGCGTGTGAATCCCACTGCCATAGACCGCTTACTTATTCCTTGAAACCTACGCCAACATGACTAAAAGTAACTTGAAAGTTAGTGTTCTGTACAGTAATGGATTGTATTTAAATGATCTGTATACCGATTGGCAGTTTCAAATGCGAAAACAATTTAACGTTCACGCGATGCACCTTGATAAATGTAGGATATTTTTATTAACAACGAAATCATGATTGTGTGCAGATCCAAAGACTGTAGGTATGAGTTCGTTTTAATATCTAAACAAATCAGTAAATGACTTTGTCCTTCAAAATTTAACGTATTCAAGACACCAGAATTAAAATCAGACAAATATTGGATATAATTTAATTTAACAGCATGCAAGCTTGAAAGTATTTCTCATTTTGCATTGGGAATAGCTAGTATAATAGCTGTCAAAAAATTAATAAAGAAGTAACGAAACCATCGGTACAAACGACCAAAATAAAATAAATTAATAATGGACAAAGGAAACAATATTCTTTAGTTAAAGTCAACTAAATAATCAACACAAGCACTTCCACTAAAGTAAGATATTATTTACAATAAATGTTCGAATAAATTGCCGCCTCTGCCAAGCAATAGCCCAAGCGAATGTAAAATCCCGTTCTCACATTAGCAAGCGTTTGTGGGGTAATAGTTGCAAATGCATCCTGAATTTTAATTCGCAGTTCGTCCAGTATGGTAGTTCTGTCTTCTTCAAATTCATAAATTTTCGACGTAATGTAAGGCCATACGAAGAAATCTTGAAGTGGCAAGTCTAAGGATCTAGGCGGCCAAGTAATTGTGCTTACGGTTCCAATTGCACGATTAGAAAATGTATTTACTAAGTATTCCCGTATGGCTAACACATTCTGGACAGGGCAACCATCTTGTTGAAACCAAATCAAGTCTGACCACTGGAATTTGATGCAAAGCAGGAACGATTTAGTTTTGCAGCATGTTAAAATATTTTGGACCATTTAGATTCCCCTCGATAAACAATAGTCCAACAATGTTATCACCCAATATTCCACTCCACACATTCAACTTTTGTGGATATTGAGATCGATAACTGTAAAGCTCGTGAGGATTATTTGGCGACCAGCCAATCGATCATTTATAGGAAATGTGCGTTCGTCGGTGAATAGAATTTTGCTCACGAATTTCATATCATTGTTCGATTTTTTCATTATGTTCTCATAAAATTCCATTCGTCTAATTAGGGTTTTCGATAGTTTATAGGAACGATATCCATTTTGTTTTAAAACTTTTAATACAGTACTATGATGGACGCCAGTATCATGGGCAATATTTCTGGAAGCCTGGCGTGGACCGGCTTCTACAGCAGCACATATTCTTACTTCTTGCATTTTTTGATTAACATTTCTTGGGTGTAATGATCTTTTATGATTGGCTGGAGAGAGACACCAGTGTTCCTCAAAGTTCGGTGTATTGTATTAGTACATTGGATAGGTCGATTTTCGAACGTTACTGCAAATAAAACTCGAGTTGTACGTAACGAGCTACCGCTATAATGCCATTTAATAATTTGTACTTTCTTCTGTACTTCATAGATATTCATATCAATATTACTGTTATTATTTTGGTTTTTAATCTTTTTGAAAAAAACCAAATTCCGTAAAACTGTGACAGGCAGCTGTCAAATTAAATTTAGAGTTAAGGGCAAGATGATAAAATATTAAACCTGTCGTATCTATTTACTAATGTTAAAAACGGCAAGATGAATGGATCCAATGTTTTTTATATCCTATGTTCGTAGCGCAGACCGCCAATCGGTATATTTATATCTACATACAGTTACTCCAGTTACTCCTACGTTTTCAGACAATTTCGAGAATCGTCTAGTGGTGAACAGGTGTTTTCTAAGATTTCATGATAATGTTAGAAATGTTTGCAAATGGTTTGTAGCTTAACCGAACACATTAGTAAGATATATATAAAATCATTCCTAGACAAATGATTTGGTAGGTAAATAATGAAAGCCATTATAGAAACTAAGCCACAGTCTATTGCTGATAGCATTACGAAAATAAAAGGATCCTTAACCGGTATTTTTATTTATTTGTTAGCCATTATAATGTAGCATTCATTAACAGTGTCACTTTGTGGTATCTGTTAGTCATTCAGTGTTACAAGAGGGCAGGTTCTTCGTCTCAGCATAAAGGTGACATGGGAGGACTTGGCCTCATTGGCCCTGATACGCCATTTCTTGAGCCAGTTTTGTACTGCTCTTAGGTGGGTTTGCAGATTTTGGGATGCAATTATGGAGTCTGTGTGGATCGATAGGATGGCTGTGTTATTAGCGTAGGTAGCTATTGTCGTGGCTCTTGTTGTAGGGATATCCGCAGTGTATAGTAAGTATAGGAATGGTCCCAGGACACTGCCCTGCGGTACCCCTGAATTTACTGGAAATAGTGTGGTGGTCTCGTCAAACATACTCACTAGAAATTTTCTGTCAGTTAGATATGACTTTAGAACCTGATACAGGTCGGCTGAGAATACACTTTTTATTTTAAATAATAGACCTTCGTGCCAGACCTTGTCAAAGGCCTGGCTAATGTCGAAAAACGCAGCAGAACAGTATCTCTTAGATTCTAATGTTTTGTAAATTTTATCAACAAGTCTGTGCACTTGTTCAACCGTGGAGTGCTGCGCACGAAACCCAAATTGGTGATGGGGTAATAAGTTGTTATTCAGGATATGCGGTTTGAGTCTCGATAGTATCAGCTTTTCAAATATTTAGGAGATAAGTGGGAGGAGACTTATAAGACTGTAAGGGACTACCTGTTCGGGTGGTTTACCAGGTTTTTGGATGACAATTACACAGGCCACCTTCCATTGGCCAGGGAAGTATCTTATTCTAAATGCAGCATTAAATAGTTTTCTCAGAAATTTCTTGCCTATTTCTGGCAACTTCTTGAGTACTGTACATGTGATGAGGTGGTAACCAGGTGCTTGTTTGCCTTTTAAACTACTGATGATAGTACTTACTTCTTTTGTTTTGAAGAGTTTGGTTGGTAGACTTATTTGAAAAGGTGCGGTTAAGAACTGGTGGATTTCTCTCTCTTCAGCCTCAGGGGTGGTTTCAGTAGGATAGGGCTCAACCGGTATTAACAATCGAAATTTGAATCAATACATAACAAGCTATTTAATCTCATTTTACATACACTACTTGTCTAAGTCAATATAATTTAAAATACTTACAAATCATAAATATAAGCTCAAATTTTTTTTCTAATTAATACTGTTAAAAAAATACATGCAGGTCTTAAATTATAAGATTAATCCATTCTTCAGAAACTGACAAAATACTACTCTCTGCACACACATACGTTTTACTGCATATCCACATAAAATAGTTGCTCGTTACATAACTCCAGGTTACCCGAGTTCATATGATAACACCACTAATTAAGTTCATTATGAGCTGCACTTTAAGTGCAACTTGCATATACGTTATTTAATTAAATCCCGTGCATGGACTTCTGCCTTCTAAATTAAACGCTTTTCCCACATTACACCTCGCCCTGTCCTGTTCCAAATAACAGCGGCTTCCCTCATCTTTGCGCTCACGTGAATGTAACTTTGTGGGCAAATTTGGGATTTGTAGAGACTCTGGTTAGGTCACTCGCTGGCTGTTCAACCGGACCAGACTAACCCACAGTTAAAATAGTTGTTGATGTAGGGACGTTAATGAAAACACAGAATGGCCGATTTCGTATGCAATATTTAGTATGCACTCTGGAGTGTAGTTTGTATTGCAGAAAGTTCGTACGCTGAACTCCTGAAATTGGCTAATAAAACACACAAGTACCTCGAGAAAGTTATGTAGATATAGTTCGCTGCAGAAAATCAAAGACGGTAAAATGAAATATATGCTGCTATTGCTATTTACGCTCTTCAGAAAGTATGTATTAAGTGTAGTGGCAAAGTTTGTCCAAAATTTTTTTCAGAAGATCCAAGATATGCTGCATACAGTACGTTCCATTTTATACAGTACAGTCAACGATAGTTTCGATAGCAGTTGGTCATACTACACAAAACATGTATTTTATTTAAGCTAGATAGTTTATGATCTGGCAGTTTTTAAGCGAAAATGTAATTGCTCAATATTTTCTAACTGCCTTTCTTGATCGACGCTTAGTGTAGGTTGATGTCCTGTCTGATTTTTCGAGGATTTAAATTACCTATTTCCATTAATCTTTGTTCTACATGTCTTATAGATTTTGCATCAGGTCCGACCATTTGGAAGCCTTTCCGCATATGCCCCATAGCCGCACCTGTAGCATTGTTTCGATTACAATAGCATCAACACAATTCAACACAAAAAGCAGAAGGATATTAAATTAAGGATGCTTATCAATATGACAGAACTATTCATACATTTTTAACATCGCCATAGCCACTTAAATTAATTATGTTACACAACTAATCGGAGCAACCTTGCCATAAAACTTATCATTGATGTTTTTATCAATAACTCATCTCTACCTGGAATAAAAAAGAACAAGAAATCATAACTGAAATAGAAGAGCATAGAATTGATATTTGCGCAATAAATGAAACGAAGAGAAATGGTGCTAGAACAACCATGAGAGGAAACTATCTGCTAGTCTATAAAGGAATAAATAAAATTGAACGAACGCATGCAAGTGTTGGCCTACTAATTCATAAAAAATATATTAACAACGTGAAACAAATCAAATAAATAAATAAAATAACATTGTCATTATCCCTAATTCTGGATAATACCAAAATAAATATAATATCCATCTATGCACCAGACACAAATAAACTAATATCAGAAAAGAAGAAATTTTACGATAATCTTCAAAATTGGAATTCATACATAGGAAACAAAGCTCTTATAGGAATCAAACAGAAATTTAATAAAGCCACGCGAAATGAAAGTGGCGAAGATCTAATTAGATTATGCAGCATTCATGAACTTAGGATTAACACACATTCTATGATCATATAGTGCAACAAAAAATAACATGGTCCAACACCAGAGGACAATAAATAATAAAACTTCAATGTCAAATCCCACACAAAATTTAATAAATGAAGTATTAGTTAACGTTTTCGGGACATACTGTGTTACCCAAGTTTCTCACCTTTCTGTATTAACACTTATGTTTGATTTCAAGTTTATGTAACTAGATGGCGTTGTCGAATTTTACATTTTTCACTTTTTTATGTTTGACTTGACATAATTATCTGGTCACTCCATTTTGTGTTCACAAATGTAGTTTTGTCGGTCCCTGAGATTTTTCTCAAGTATGATATTAAATCCCCTTCGTTGGGGCTTTCTGTTGTTTAAATTTAAACCAGTTTGTAATATGTGAGGGGCTTTCGCCCTATTCACTTATTTTTCTTATTGTTATGAATTGACGATTTGATTTGGATAATGCATTACTCCCCCCTTTGTTATATTTAATCATTCTACAAATGCTTTTTAATTTAAGAATGATTTGTCTTTGTGTTAAAAAAAATTTTTTGGTAAATTTTTTGGTGAGAAGAATTTTTGGTGAGTACTTTTAAGTCTTATTATAACCAAAGTTAACTTGGTCTTCCTTTTATTATAGTTTGATAATGGGCCACAGTATGTCCCGAAAACGTTAACTAATACTTCATTTATTAAATTTTGTGTGGGATTTGACATTGAAGTTTTATTATTTATTTACACCTATCCCATTATGAGAATAGTGAACATCAACGATTTTACCAGAGGACAAACATCAATTCATAATTAGCAGCAGAGCAATACATTGAAAACAAATCCTAAATGTGCGAACATCGGCTAGTTCTATGTAAAGTAATTCTGAAAATTTCTTTGAAAACTAACCAAACAATGACCATTGAAAAACTGTGTGTTGAAAACCTGACAGACTTCCTCACAAAGCATCTGTACCAATTTAGATTAGCAGAAAACCTTAAAAACCAAGAGAATGAACAAATCTGTTCAACAGGGGAGTTGTGGAATAAACTTAAAATAAGCATGCTAAAATCGACAGAAGAAGTAGTGGGAAATAAACCAGTTAACAGTGGCCATTGGGAGAAATACACTAAAGACATTGAACACGATCTGTATGGGACCTAAAGAAGCATCTGGAAAACGTTATGAAACCAAAAGAAAGAAGTGTGAATATGTACAGCTACAATACATTGATAATTACGAAATAGAAGAAGATAATATAGAAGATGAAGATCAAGAGTACAATAATAACGATCCAGTCAATATCACGTTAGAAAAGCTACAGCGTACAATAAGCAATCTCTTTTTCTTCTTCTTCTTCTCAGCCTTCAAAGCATCCACTGCTGGATATAGGCCTCCTCACACTCTCTCCATCTCTCTCTATCCTATCCTATCCACCTATCCTAGCTTTCCCAATCCATCCCATCCCACCAACCTTCACTAGGTCATCCCTGCATCTCTTTAATGGTCTTCCTGCACTCGTTCTACTTGTTCTAGGTCTCCACTCCAGTAAGCGTTTCATCCATCTGTTGTCTTGTAACCTAGCAATATGGCCAGCCCATCTCCATTTCAGCCGCGTAACTGTTTTTATTATGTTCTCCACTTTTGTACGTTGGCGGTACAATTGCATTGTTTTATGTCTCATAGCGTTATACCTAACATACTACGTTCCATTCCTCGCTGTATTGTATTTAGTTTTTGCACATGCACAGCTCTTGCAGTTAATGTCCATGTTTCTGCTCCGTACGTTAGGACAGGTAAAATACACGTGTCGAATGCCTTCTTTTTAATTTTATGGGCATGTCACTCTTAAAGACATATGTCATTTTTACGAACACCGACTGTCCTAGCTTTGCTGCTCTCTTTATTTCCTTTATTTGAATGATCTTTTTCCATACTTATCTGCTGCCCTAAGTATATATTGCCGTGTAAGTTTTTTAAAAATAACTAATTAATTAAATTATTGAATCGGCCTACTTTGGCTAGCTCAAAATTAAAATTGCTATGTAATTTGTTATAAAAATAAATAAATTTTTACGTTGGTTGCGCCAATAATACAAATTAAAATGTATTGTTCGTCGAAGTAAGAACTTAATTTTCAATTTACATCAGCATAGTTTATAATAACAAAGATCTCAGGGTTAGTTTCGTGGCCTCTCCAAAGATAGTTATCTAATCACAATAACAAGTAAAACAACCACATACATAAATTAATTGTAAACTTATCTGAAATCCAACAATTTTGGAACGGGCTGTACAACAGAATTTTTCATAACTGCAATGACTGCATAAATTCGACCTCGCCATTGCTCAGATCCATACTTCGATCACTGCATTCCTTGACTGGTTCCAGCATCGTTGACAAATGATTCTTACAACTTTTTGGTTAAGTGTTGTAAACATCCAATGAAACACTTCAACAACTTTTGTTAAAATATAGTAAACAGATCAGGTAAGTAGATTTGTAAATTGATCTATTAATTTAACCCATAATTGCGTTCGAAGAACTATAACTTTATCTATTCCAGGAACATTGGAATTACACAACACAATTTGACCTCCATACTCCAGGTGAGTTTAATTCTTTTAGAATAAAAACACTTTTTTTGGTAAATTGAACTTAAATGAAATTTATTAATTTCTTTCAACACGTAATAAACACATCACATACTGATATTTTGATATTTGTAAACTTCGTTAAGTTTACATTAACTTAACCTCAACACAAATTGTAAATAAACTTAGGCCCCGCCCAAAATTTGCAAAATTAGCCTTTAGTACTTTCTAAATTCAAAATCGGAGCTCACAAGTAATGCGTGCTGATTCTTCGAGCATTCAAAATAGACTAAAACTTTCCAAATTCAAGCAAATCCTACTTTCAATAAAAATGCACCAATCACAGAACAGAAAAATATCAAATAGATCTCCAGCTGATCTAGTACATTATAAAATTGTTAAAAAGTGGATTAATACACAAAATTACAATAAATAACTCTTAGAATCAAAATTCTGGAGAAAATTGCAAAATTTTTAATATGACTTACAAAAACAAAAAATAAACACGTGTTAAAAATTATTAATTTTAGACAAAATTCATTTAAACTTTATAAACAACCATCTCAACATCAACATTAATCACAAACAAATGTACAAATATACAATAACACCCTGCACATCTATTATACGTAAAATAATTAAGTGACAATCAAAATTAACCTCAAAAATACAAAATCTTTCTAATTTTATAAATAGGTAATAAACAAAGTCATTCTAAACATCAAAACTGCTTCTTATCCTTCATTTATACAATCCAAAATTAAATCACAACTCTTTCAATACAAATTAACCTTGTCAATACAAATAAATCAGATGTCAAAAATATAAAAATGCGAAAAACTACATTCTACGGTCTCCAACTTTGCCCAGGACAACGCAAAACATCGTCTACTCCGCACATAGACGTCTCAACACCATACCCTAAGGAATATCCACCCACAACTTCACTTCGAAACCAAATAAGGCACTACGTAGTTCTTTCCGAAGCTTGTACACTACCTTTTACTCTAATCCGGTATACATTTATCATTTTTAATCATTATAACTTTTCAAATAACATTCTTTACGTGATAATCAGGCTAATTAAATTCAATTTCAGGGATAATTTGGATTTCTACCTCCAAAATAGTATCTTTTTACATATAAGTTACTCATTACGAAGAAAAAATCACATCATATAAGTGTTACGAATTAAAACTAACATAGTATAAGTATAGTTTAGCATAATTACATAACTTTCGGGTAAATAACATAGCAATATATACATATCATCAACAGCCTTTTCGTCCCACTGCTGGGCATCGGCCTCTTCTCTGCCACGTGTATCTCCTCAGTGCTAAGGTAGAAACACGGGGGACCTACAGTTTAACGTCGAATCCGAACGACAGAAATTCCAGAGAAGGTTTTTAGCATTAAAAACCCACGGTTGCAAGCCGAATTGGGAAATTGTGTTTATAAATCTGCATAGTTCTGCTTAGGTTTCGAACCCAAGCCAGAAAGCGAGCGCTCTATCAACTGAGCTACCACCAAACATATATATATATATATATATATATATACATATATTGCTATGAAAGTTGACATAAAAATATAAGTAATTATTGAATGTGTACTTGTGTACTTTCGTACATGAATAAATTATAAAAGCCCCATGTTGGCTTGCGTCATAAGAATGCTATGTAATATGCTTTTTAAATTAAATATAAATTGTATGAATTTTTTTATCTACCTCCGCTAGCTCATAAATTATAATTGTAGTTTGGGTTACGCCAATAACATTGATTATAAATACCAGCATATACAAAATTATAATAATCTCAGGGTTCATTCGTGGCCTCTCCAAAATCATAGTCACCAAAATTTCAACAATACAAGTTTACACAAATATTAATTAAAGATCAGAGTTGACTTATCTTATTCCCAAACTTTCGAAGTATAGTGTACATCGCTAATGCTGCCGCTGACTGTATACTGAACTCTTCCTGTAATGCACTGTCAGCTGGAATCCCGCCAAAACGTCCAAATATCTTCACTTCTGACAGAATATTTGACCTTGCTCTCGTACAAATCACCAGAATTATTTTATTTACTTAAAGTGTTGTGATAATTTGCAGTGAACACTTCCAAATTTTTATTATGCTGTTATCAATCACTTTGGGTAAGTTGTTATACTTTTAATAATGATAACAAATGCACTTTTAATATTATGTTTTGATTTTTAGGTTATGGATGTCGAAATAAAAATACTCAATTTAAACCAGAACTTCAGGTATGAAAAACAATTTTAATTTCTTTTAATAACACTGAACAATATTTTAAATTATATAACAATTATTTACACTTTTATAAAATAATAACTTTGAAGAATTTTACAACTTTTAAGCCACGCCTATTTTTCCGCGAATTTGATCCTTAATAAATTTAAGTTTATAATACGGAGAACTAAGGAAAAGCGTCTTCCTCCTTCTAATACAAATAAACAACTAACTATCTTTAAAATATACCAAAATGAACATTTCGCGCAGAATAAAATTTAAATTGGCCAATCAGGAAGCTCGAAAATCATTGTTTACAAATTCAATTGTTAATTGATATTTTAAAATTACAAAATACAAGAAAAATA
The DNA here is from genome assembly GCA_014611495.1 of Limonius californicus. Lineage (NCBI taxonomy): Eukaryota > Metazoa > Arthropoda > Insecta > Coleoptera > Elateridae > Limonius > Limonius californicus. The sequence continues at coordinate 13,160 of JABXWE010105530.1, read as the reverse complement.
AATTCATATTCGTAAAACTAAATTCATATCTGTGATCTACATAAAATTACGCTTCTTTTCGTACCCAACATGACCAGATTTGAATTAAAAAAATTACACTTAATTAATTATTCAAAATTTCTAAATTGTAACATTTAAGATATAAAATCATGAAATTCCTAATCTAAATTTTATAATACAATTAAATATTCAATAACATTTGCTTTCCACATATTAATACAAGATAAAAATCAAAAACAAAATTTCTAACCTTTAAAAATACTAAATTTCCCTTATTTTCCAAACTAATCAATAAATAATCTACTTCCACAAAATAAAAGTGTTCAAACACCTTCTTCAAACAACATATAAACTTTTTATGATAATATTAACACTTTAAACTATAAATACAGTTTGTTACACAAATACTTACAAAACATAAATCCATAATAATTAAGTTTTTAATGTTTCAGGGCTTCATTAGTTGCCCACAGCACTCAATCAGCATCCCACGACTCACTACCATGTTCCAACAGCATTCTCTAACGAATGTTTATTCATACGATCAATTTTAAACCACAAATAGCAATATGTCTCACATCCCGAATATCGTACAAGACCTTAATCACATATTAAGTATCCAATTATCAATTTTAATTAATAGAATCTTTTAAATAGTCTCTGTTACATGTTAAAAATATTAATTATAAACAATTTCAGGTATAATCAAACTTCCTATTACGAAAATAGTATCCTTTTGAATATTCGTAAAACATTACGAAGCCAAAAAATTACATTATCAGGGTTATTTCATAAGATTAACATAGTTTAGGTAATATTTATAATATAAATATTAATATAGGATAAATACCACAGCAATATATATATATATATTGTGCTGGGTTCAGGCTCGCTAGCTCGTTCGATGTCAATTTGTTTTTAAAGGATACTCGTTCATTTTATCTTGTCCTGGAATTCGGTTTCTTTTTGATTAATAATTAAGGGCAGACCATAACGCAGTTAACGTCTTGTTTGGTTGAAAACTCTGCCAAACTTGTATTTTGATGTAAACCTAGGACAAAAAGAATTTTTGTTAAATTTTCTTATTTAGAAGATTATATGTAAAGAAAAATGATATAAATTGCCTAGAACTCTATTACAAGTGTAGCTCTGATATATTATGGACCACGTAAGAATATGCAGCATTATCGGAGCAATGTATGGAAATGTGTATTGGACTTTTGTGATGTATCAAGGGTGTTTTAGAGGTTAACTTTGGACATGTATAAAGTGTTTATTAAATCAAAAATAGTTTGGAAAGTGGTGCCGATAAATTGTGAACATTTTAAATTATTTATATTTTTTACCTGTCAAAATTAGAATTGTAATTTGTATTTAGATCCATGTGTCCTCTGATAATTTTTACGTAATTTTGGCATCGTTGCTATGGATTTTTGTCTGTTGTTAGGGAGTCTTGTTGATAAACAATGTTATAAGAGTTTTTTTGTAATTACGTGTGAATACACGCATTTTGTATTCTTCCTGAAATTTAAATTTCAATTTACTTCGTTGATCATAATAAATACGTCTGTTAAAGCTATAAACGTATTTATTTAAATAAAGTGTGGTATAGTTAAACTTACTAAGGTAAATATCGAGAAAGTTTAATCCAAGTGGAAGTTTTTAGGATTGGCAGTTGAACATCGGAGTTTTGGACGCTACTGCACGCGCTTCCATGAATGTGTTTCCAGGTGAGCATCGGAACTACGAAAATATTCACATGAGGATGAAAAGATAGCTACTAAAAGGTAAATCATACATTACATACTTATGCACGGTATATGAGAGCATCAGAGCATAGAAGAAGACACCACCACATAATATTTAACCTGTTTTAATTTGTTTATGAGTTTAAAAGGCACTTATAGGTTATTACGCAGAGCGGCTGACGAGTTAAACCTACTTGAGTTTTACTGCGTAGTTAGGTTATACTTTTCATATGTCCATTTACTCATAGAATTCCAGAATGTTAGGAACCGACTATCTGTGACGTAGTTATCATGCTCGAGAGCTATACCGTGGTATATTTTGTTTTTTTCTTTTGGAGGCAAGTTTTCAATTTGTCATCTGGCGCCCAAATTTAATTTCAAAGTATCAAAAGTTATAATTATATAATAAATATGATTGCTGGTTGCAAGGGAAAAGTTAAAAATTAATTTATTGTTTGTTTATTAATTTTCTCCTTAGCTACCGATTACATTATAACAATATATATTGTTATATATAATTTAATTAAGGAGGAAGAAAAAAATTAATTAAATTAAATTTTCTTGCAATTTGCAATCATATTTTTAGATAGAATGATAACTTTTGTAAATTAAGAATAATTGAGCGCCAGGTGACAAATTTAAAACTTGTCGTCAAATCTTAAATCAAAATATACCACGGTCTAGCTTTTCGAACATGATTAGTCATTTCCCAAAAGTCGGTTCAATATAACGTTTTGGATATCTAAGAGAAAATGGACATATAAATGAACTACCAAATTCGCAGCTAACTCAAGTTGGTTCAATACGTCAGCCGTTCTGCGTACGATATCCTATAAATGCCGGTTAAAACAAACTCTAAATATAACTCTGATAGTTTTTAAATATTATTCTCCTATGTTTCCTCTGTTCTCTGGTACTCCCGTACTTCCTGCAAAGGTACGTAATATTTGGTTTACCTAATTGAGCAATCTCTTCATCCATAAATGTGAATGTTTTCTAAGGATCGTCGATGACCTTCAAAAACCCTTCTTCGCAGCGTCTCAAGGTCCGATGTGCAGCTACTAATTCTTCAAACTTTGAACAGGATTCACTTTCTCAAAATGTAACTTTGTAAGTGTAACTAGCTCACTTATTAAAAAAAAAACTCGTTTTATAACTTGAAAAACGTATTTTTATTATAATAAACAAAGTTGATTGATTTTAAATTTCAGGAGCAAATAAAATGCGTGCACTCACACGTAATTACAAAAGTGCTCTCTTGTTTACTGTTTCATCAACAAACTTCTTAACAACGGACAAAATCTCCTTAACAACGATGCCACAATTACACAAATATAACCAAAGGATACTTGGATCAAATTACAAAATTAAAATTCATATTTTGACAGATAAACGATAAATATACAAATGTTCATCGGCGTCACTGTCCAAACAAGTTCTGACTTTATAAACACATTATACAAATCCTAAATCAACCTCTAACACACTCTGTACTTCACGATTGTCTAAAACACATTTCCACAAATTGTTCCGATAATGCTGTAAATTCCATCGTGACATAATAAACATCAGAGCCAAGTTTATATCTGAGTTCGAGGCATGTTATTGTATCTTTCTACATGTATATCTTTACAAATAAAAGCTTTTAAATAAGAATATTTAACAATAATTCTTTTTGTCATAGGTTTATATCAAAATACGAGTTTGGCAGTGTTTCCAACCAAGCAAGAAGTTATCTGCGTCTTAGTCTGCCCTTTATTACCGATCAAAAAGAAACGAATTTCTAAGACAACATAATAATGAACGAGTATCCTTATAAAAATGACATTAACCGAGCTAACGAATCAAAATTCATCACAATATATATGTTTAGTTTTTCTATGACTTTCTCATCTACCGTAGTTGGTCTGTTATCCTGTATTTCTACATTTGTCATTATTTTTGTTTTATCTGTATTGTTGTCCAATCCTACCTTTTTCGATGCCTCGTGTAAATCTAACAGCATGGAATGCAATTCTTCTATACCATGTGATACTAAGTTCACCTCGTCTGCAAATCTTAAGTTATTTAAATACTCCCCGCCTATATTTATACCCCTCTCTTGCCAGTCCATTTGTTTAAACACGTCCTCTAATATTAATGTAAAAAATGTTGGTGACAGGGTCACCTTGTCTAATTCCTCTAGTCAGTGGTATTGGGGTTGAGTCTTCGTGTAATTTTAAAATTATTTTAGAGTTGGTGTATATATTTTTAATTAGCGAGGAATAGCGATGATTGACTCGGCTATTCTGTAGCCCTTGTAATATTATTGACCAATTCTCTACTGAATCGAATGTCTTTCTGTAGCCAATAAAGCCTAGGCGTAATGGTACCTATGTTACATTCTCTGGGCTTTTCTACTAGAGTTCTTAAAGTTTGTATATGGTCACGAGTAAGGTATTCCTTTCTAAATCCTGCCTGGTTTCTTATTTGGTATCTATCTAATGTATTTGTTAAACGATTTATGATAATTTTCGTTACCAATTTATAAAGTTGGGATAATAGTATTATCGACCTGCAATTTTCTAAATTTCTTCTATTGCCTTTTTTGTATAATGGAATTGTTGTGGCACTGTTCCATTTCTGAGGTAGTTCCTCCTGATAAAGCCATTCGTTTAGTAATTCTAACACTTTCTTCTTCATCTCTGTACTACTCAACTTCAACATTTCCTTAATAACGCCATCCATTCTTGGTGTTTTGTTGTTCTTCATTTGCTTAAGTGTATGTTCAAGTTCTTCCATGTTGATTTCAGGTATATCTTCAGAATTACCGTTCATTACCCTTGGAGTTTTTCTTCTACGTCTTCGTTCTATCTGACCTGTTTTTGTTTCATATAATTGTCAGTAGAAGTTCTCTACTTCGTTTATAATTTCGTTTCTGTTGCTGATATCAACATTTCCCCTTTTAAATTTATTAATATGTGTTTTACCTCGGCTTAGATTCCTCTTTAGAACTCGCATATTCATATTATTTTCGATCGCTTCCTCTACTTCTCGGTATATGTATTTACGTTCATCGCTTTTTATCATATTTCTAATCGTTTTATTGATTTCAACAATCTCTAACCGGTTCTTATCTCTATTTTCCATCAGAGCTCTTCTTTTTTTCTTTGTTCATTTTCTTTATTTCGTGAGACAGTCTGTCATTTTTCTTTATTTTATTTGTAGCCAGGGCTTTCGACTTTTCTTCAGGATTGTAATGATTTTCTCGTTTTTGGTTTCTAGTGTATCTGCCTTCAATATGGGACTATTACGTAATTCTTTTGCTATTTCCGCTTTGTATGTATTTTTATGAAGCTTCAATTTGCTTGCATTTATTTGGAGATTTTTACCAGTGATTACCTTTTTTCGTTCTTGCTTTATGTTAATGTATATTTCAGCTCTGACCATTCGATAATCACTGCCGGTACCGAATCGGTTTAATACCGAAACGTCTTTCACTATGTATTTTTGTGTTGATATGACATAATCTATCTGATTTTTTACTATCCCATTGGGACTCAACCAAGGCCATTTACGGTTTTCAGTTTTCTGGAAAACTGTGTTCATAGCGTAACAATTATTTTGCGCTAGAAAATTTAGTAACATTTTCCCCCTGTCATTTCTTTTACCCAAGCCATGGTCTCTTATGCACCTCTACGGCGTTTCCTCTTTCTGTCCTAGTTTTGCGTTAAAGTCACTCATAATAATGGTATACTTCGATTTATTCGCAGTTATAGCACTCGTTATTTCTTCATAAAATTCTTCTACATCTTAGTCTTCATAACTGATGGTGGCGGCAACAGCCTGGATAATCTTTAGCTTGTTTTTCTTCGAGATCTGCATACGGTATAGATGACCCTGTCTGAGATGGAATTTATTTCTATGATGTCTTGGACGTTTCTTTTGTCTATTAAAAATCTAACTCTTCTTTTTGTTTCGCATATCCCAACAATGTTCCAGCGGATATGCTTTAATTCTTCAAGCAGCTCATTTAATCTTGTGTGTGATGAGAGAGGTCTTGCATTGTACGTCGTCACGATCGTCTTGAATTAAAAGCCTGTTTTAACCCGGGTATTTTTAGCACCTCCTGGATATCTGCCGTCCTGACCGCTGTCTTGGCCATAGCACACATTCCTGCCGGAATAAGCAAGCTCACACTTCGTAAATCCGCAGGTTCAGACGAAATTTATAATGAGTTTATTAAATACAGTGGCGAAACTCTGGCAGAACAAATAAATATATTATTCGGTCAAGTAATAGCAGAACAAAAAGTACCTAATGATTTGAAGAACGGCTATACCATACCAATACACAAGAAAGGCGATAGAAACTCTCCAAACAATTACCGTGGCATCACGTTATTGAACACAATTCTTAAGCTATTCATTGCTATAATAAAAGAAGAATTAGAAAAAATTATAGATCAAATCGAAGAACAACAAGGTTTCAGAAAGAACAGAAGAAAGATCGATGCAATATTTGTACTGCGACAATTGGTTGAAAAAACACTGGAATATAATCACCCCTATTTCCTGTGCTTTGTGGATTTTGCCAAAGCGTTTGATCGCGTAAGAAAGAATGATATCTTAAATCTCCTAAACGAACACTCAGTACCAAGCATCTTTATAGAACTAATAAATGACATTAATATAAAAACCATTACTAAAATAAAAACAACACAAGCTATCACAGAAGAAATGATCATAAACAGAGGTATACGACAAGGAGACTTCTTAAATCCATTCTTGTTTAATCTAATCATGGATAAGATGATAAAGGCGCTTAGAGAAAAGGATGGTTACATAAGCTAGGACCAGTGTTGGGTAGTATCTAGATCCAGTGGATCTAGATCCCGGATCTAGATCCACTATGTGGATCTAGTATCTGGATCTAGATTCTTTTTACACGACGATCTTGTATCTGTATCTAGATCATAATTTTCTGGATCTTTCATCTTTAGATCCAAAGATCCGCTACAATTTATTTCTTGATTTTTCTTTTGTGAACTTTAAAAACGCATTGAGTAATAATTCCTATTTAAAGTATGTTTATGTATTTTAGGAAATGTCTTCTATTCTTCTTCAGCAAAATAAATTATGTACGTGTTTCCAGGAAGATTGCAGTTGGGTTTTACTGGTTTTACCTACCCATTATGCACTAAGCGTACCTGTATTTGAACAGTTGTCAGACGCAGACTGTCCTGTCCTTCAAATGTACCTCTTACGAGGTAGCAAAAATACTTTAGTTATTTTATTACTTATTAGGCAGACTAGGTAAAGCAAGAAAAGAAATTTTTCGGTATTTGCGTCACTGTTGTCACTGGGGGTGAACCATTTGGTAGTTTAGGTTAGAGTGATGATGAGCGACGAAAGTGCTTTGAAGGAATATTCCATTATTTTAAATGGAAAACTTTATAAAATGTTTCAAAATGTGACAATAAAGTAGTAACTCAGTGTCAACAATGCCCAAAATACATGGCAATGTATCTTCGATTAGGAATTTTATTAGACATCTAAAGGTACGTGTTAACTGTTAACTACATTAATCAATGTCAATTCTTTTAATCTTACATGAAAAACATGAATTTTAAATACAATTAGAAACCTTTTTTATATGCGAAAACTATTCAGAAATTTGATTTCTTGTATACAAAATCATGATCTTATAAATTGTTTTGTTGTTAATTTTAAAAGAAAATAAAATAAAATTCGATAATTAGATTTATGTAACTTTATAGTTAATAAAGTAACTTTTAGTGTAGTGTAGCATATTATTATTGTATTGTAACTTGTAAGTATTGTAAGTTTGTAATAAAGTTTTGTTCCCGTTAACTATATATTTATTTTCTTATGTTACTGTCCAAGTATCCAGTGGCACTGTTCATATCTCTGGAATATCTAAAAATTAAATGAACACCCCTGACACGTTCGAAATGCGAAAGGATCTATAAAGGATCTAGATACTTTGTTAAGGATCTTGGATCTTGATCTAGATCCGTTTTTAGGTTTGGATCTTTGATCTGGTTCTAGATCAAATTTTTTAAATGTGTCTGGATCTGTATCTAGATCCCTAATTAGAGGATCTTACCCAACACTGGCTAGGACGTAACAACTTAAGTATAATATGCTATGCGGACGATGCAGTATTATTAGCAGACTGAAAATAATCTACAGAGGTTATTACACCAACGTAACATCGCAGGAAAAAGATATAACATAAAAATGTCAATAGATTAAACCAAATCCATGGTAGTAAGCAAAGAATCTATCCGTTGTAAGCTTGAGGTAGAAGGATCGTTGATTGAACAGGTGATGACATATAAATACTTAGGGTGGACATCAACAACATCAGAGATCTTTAGAGAAGCGCAGAAACATGCCGTAAAAGCAACACAAATGGCATAATAAATATATGAATAAAGAAAGTAAAATGAGAATAGACAAAGCAATGGTCCGGTCCGTCCACTACTAACCTGTGCCATAGAGACATGTGCAGAAACAAAGAGAACCAAATAGAAAATACGCACGGTGGAAATAAAAATCCTACGAAAAGTATTAGAATTCGCATTGTGAGATCACCAAACAAATATATCAATAAAAGAAAGATGTGAAATAGATGATATAGTAAAGTGGAGCAAACGAAGAAGACAAGAATGGAACAGCCAGGTAGAAACGATGGAGGATTAGCATATATTTGTAAGAAGGAAAGATCGACCGGGAAACGCTTATCTGGACGACCACCCAAGAGATGGGCACAAAGCTGGTTTTCCTCCTCTGCAGAATAAGCAGAATCCGAAGGCAAAGCATACAGGGCCATCCATAGCTAAAAGAAGAAGAATCAATCGATATTGACGGACAATCCGAAAAATTTCCACTATTAATTTCAGATTTGTCTTAGCCCTCTGAATCAGTTCCCACTGGAGTTAATGTGGAGACACCGGGTTTATCAATTTACAAATAATAAATTCTGAACTGTGTGTCGAAAATAACAATTGTTGTTATGATCACTTATCTCCGATAAGAGAAGGCACCTAAAGAAGAAGAAGTACGCCCTCAAAAGTTAATATTTTATTAGCTTGCCGTTTTTATAATTCCATATCTAAAAATGTGATATATATATAATGATTCACGAAATTTAATTACTATAGTGTAGTGGTTCAACACAACAGATCTAGTTATTAGACCATACAATTGCCAGAAAATGTTTTAATTTTTTATATAAATTTTAAATACAATACGCATTAGAGACCCAGAGGACCAGACCAGCTAGTAGCGAATTATTAAACGGGAGCATATTTCCATGAGCTCTTGCTTGGAGAATAGAAGTAATCTGCACTAACCTTATTACAATTTATAAAACACAATGCGTCTTCGTCGTTATAACGGCAAATCGTTTCAAGAAAACTTTAACAATAGTACAAAATTCTAGTGCTGTCAAGAATCGGAAATTTTGAGAATCGATTCTCGATTCTGAAAAGAATCGATTCCACAAGAATCGGTTCTCGGTTCTAGAATCGGATTTCGATTCTTGATTCTAGAATCGGGTTTCGATTCTCGATTCTAGAATCGGATTTCGATTCTCGATTATAGAATCGAATTTCGATTCTCGATTCTAGAATCGGAGTTCGGTTCTCGATTCTAGAATCGGATTTCGATTCTCGATTCCAGAACTGGATTTCGATTCTCGATTCTAGAATCAAAACTCGTTTGTCTTCTCTTAAAGAAATAAGAACAAAACCTGTTAACAACCATGCTTGAAAGTGCTCCGAACGAGCGAGAACGAAAACAAGGCCTGCATACGTGTTAGACGAAGGAGAAGTTACTAATAAATAATAATATTGGTGGGGCAGCGGCCGCGTCCAAGTGGCGGTAGCTCATTTCTAGCGCAGGGTTTTATATTTTTTGAATTAACTATTCTAATTATGCGAATATATCAATTTTCTTTAGACCATAGAACCGCAATTAAATTCAGCACAAAAGCTACTTTGGTCAAAAAATGAAAGTTTCTACGCGCCTTGGGCTTTATCTCAACAACGGGTTATAAGTAAAAGTCCATGCCATATAAAAGAGGGTTTCCAGATAATCGCTGTCAAAGTTTTAATGCTGCATAAGATGCAATGTATTTATTTAACTGCAATTTATTTAAGTATATTATTTATAATTTTAAAGGGTTGCAAAAATAAGTTAGCTTAGATTGCCTGTAGTGGGTAATTACTTACTACTACTTATTAAAACAAATATTAACATTTTCCCTTTAAGTGCATACTTTAGTTTCTAAATACATCAAAACTAAAATTCTAAAACAACTGAAAACAAATTACTAAAATGTTTTGTCTAGCTGTTTTTGTAAGGATTTTTTATCTATGATTCTTTTTAATAGGATTTTTTCGTAGGATATTTTCCGAGGTTTTTTTTTCAGGTATTTATTCCGAGAATTTATTTCCCTAGGATTTTTTCCGCCTACCGTAGCCTCATTTATTCGCCTGTTTAATGAGTCCAATTATTATTGCCATGGTGATTTTGTTTTTGGGTAATCGGGCATTAAAGTCAACATTTTTAAAAACTGGTGGGGGGCCTTCGTTGGAAAACCATACAGCATAATTGATTTTTATTTGGCAGCTTTTTGCCTTGATTCTTTTCCATAATTCGGTAGAAGTAAAATACGTTTTAAACCAATATCTTGTTTAAATTTAAAAATAAGTACATCAAACCGCTTATAGTACCTATTAATAAAGAATAGTTCAACCGCAAAACGGTATTAGGTAACAGGTGTTTGCAATAAGTAGAAAAGGTTTGCGCACATGAGGAACTGGGCATTTAAAACCCCTATTTAAATAGAAAGCTTAAGATTACCTTAGTAAGAAGGATGCGAACGATTATCAGTACTCCAAAATATTTTGTCTTTATTTCTGCGATCCTTCGACCCGAAAACGAATCTTTGTTGATGATTTTAGAGTAGGAAACAGATTCTTGAAAACTAAGTGTATCGTAGATTTTAGATTAGGAAATCAGTTTTCAATTCTTAGAATCGAAAATACATCTTCGATTTTAGAATCGGAATTTAATTCTTGATTCTAGAATCGGATTTCGATTCTCAATTCTAGACTCGGATTTCGATTCTCGATTCTAGAATCGGATTTAGATTCTCGATTCTAAAATCGGATTTAGATTCGCGATTCTAGAATCGGATTTCGATTCTCGATTCTAGAATCGGATTTCGATTCTCAATTCTAGAATCGGATTTCGATTCTAGAATCGAGAATCGGTTTTAACGACGCCGCAGAACCGATTCTTAAAGCTAAAGAACCGATTCCGATTCTAGACTCGGAATCGTTTGACAGCACTATGATTTATTCATCTCCAGGAAAGTGTCAGCAAACTTTATCAACATCGAAGAGAACTTTGATCTGAGCTCTGACTACTCTCCAATAATTCTAACATTAAGCGAAAACATAATCAAGAAACAATGTAACCCAACACTCACAACAAACACACAGATTGGAAAGCGTTTCAAGAATAGCTAAACGACAGTTCAGCTAAATGTGCCGCTGAGAAATAAGGAACAATGGGACCACGACATTCAACAAGCTGCTTGGGGCAACACTCCAAAACTCAAAACAAAAACAACAGGCAACAATTACCCCATAGAGATCAAGGAGCTAGTTGCTGAAAAAAGAAGAGCAGGTGAAAATGGCAACAAACCACAGCTGAGGAGAAAAATACAGGAAATCAAAAACGAATGGGTGAACACCTACCTTAAAAATCTGACAAACCACAAAGACACTGACTATTCGATATGGAAAGCAACCAAAAAAATCAAAACACCGATAATTCAGGTGCTACCACTAAGAACTGAAAACGGTTGTGTAAGAAACAACAAGCAGAAGGCCGGTGCCTTCGCAAACCACCTCGAAAAGAGATTTCAACCGAATAAACAACACGTACAAAATGAAACTCTGCATTCGGAAGATGAAAGGGAGGAGGAAGAACTAAAATTAGTCACTCCACCAGAAGTGGCAAAAGAAATTAAAGAAAACTTAAATCCGAAAAATCTCCGGCATTTGATTTAATAACAGGGAAAGTATTGAAACGACTACTTCGAAAATGAACACTAAAATTAACTAACATAATAAATACATGTACCGAACGTATGAAAGGTAGCCGAAGTCATAATGATACAGAAGCCAGGAAAACCGCCGAACGAAACAGCATCACATCGGCCCATTTTGCTCTTACCGAAAATTTCAAAGCTATTTGAAAAAGTATTACTCAAAAGGCTCAAACCAATAATAGAAAGAAAAGAACTGATACCAACACACCAGTTGGCATTCCGAAACCAACATTTTACTGTAGAGCAAGTTCATAGGGTAATAAATACCATAGAGAAAAGTTTCTTGGAGAAAAAAGTCTGCTCACAATCTTCTTATATGTTGCCCAGGCTTTTGATAAAATATGGCATCAAGGACTAAAACGTAAATTAGAAAAAATCTGCCTAAACAATTTGCTGAATTTGCTGAAGTCTTACATCGCACACAGACTATTCAGGATCAAGCAAGAAGAGGAATACTCCGACTTATACGAAATTGAGGAGGGGTACCACAAGGCAGTGTACTAGGGCCAATACCTATTGTACACCAACGACATTCCGTCAACCAATTAATAACAATAGCCACGTTTGCAGAAGACACTGCAATAATAGCGGTAGGCGAAAGAACTGAAGAAACGGCAGAAACATTACAACAAGCCACAAACTAAGTGGACAGATGGACAAAACGATGGACAATAAAACTAAACGAAAGTAAGTCAGTGCATATCAACTTCATGAACAAGAAGGATGATTATGTGCCAGTGACACTCAACAACATCAAGCATCATACCGGATGCTAATACAGCTAAGTATCTTGAAATGAACATGGATGCCAACCTACGATAGAAAGAGCATATAAAGAAGAACAGAGAAGAAACTAAATATAAAATATAGGAAAATGTATTGGTTACTAGGAAGAAACTCACAACTTCCGATACATAACAAGTTACTTCTGTACAATCAAGTTTTAAAACCAGAATGGAAATACGGTTGTCAACTTTGGGGCTGCGCCAACAAAACTAACATTAAACAAATTCAAAATTTCCAGATCAAAGTGCTGGGGAATATCGTATATAGATGAACCCTAGTACGCTCGAAACAGTGATATTCACAGGGATCTAGAGATAAAAACCTTGACGTCGAGGTAATTCAACTCCTCGACAATACAGATGTAGTGAGAAAGCTCAAGAGGCCAAACCAAAACCAAAAGTGTTACCACACAAAAAGTACTGCAAGACAGAACTGAGAGGACACCAGTGGGTGAATTCTTAGCATAACCATTTAGTTAATTTAAGTTAGATCAAA
>JABXWE010105529.1:0-29034 GCA_014611495.1 Limonius californicus | reverse complement strand
CAATATCACACCCGTTATGCTCCAAAATGCATTTGATAACATGAAAAGGCGTGTAAATTTATGCTTGGATGAAAACGGTGGACATTTTGAACATTTATTGTAATATGTACTTGAAAATAAACCCTCGATCCCCTCAATTTAAAAGCAGTTTCAAAGTGCGACATACGTTCTGACATACAAAGCCACCCTTTATCTAAAATTTTTTTGTACATATCGTAGTTGCTGTGTAAATAACCATGATATCTATAAACCTCAATACTCAATAGCTTCTCGTTGATTGTCTACTGAAATTGTTTCTTTCTTGCTTCCCTATCTATTATAATATGATTAGAAACATTTGACTTGATTTATACTATAATATATACATTGCTTTACAACAGCATAAGTACCCATAGAATGCACGAAAGGCTTCAAAGGCCAAAGAAGGAAAATTGAGGCTGCTCATTGATGTAAAGTTACATGAAACGAACAAAGTTAGAGTTCTAAAAGGCAAAATAGACTTAAAGAAAATTACCACATTCATTCGCGTAGGTTATTTCCTGAATCAAGTGCTCTGCAATTATTACAATTATTTCGCTGGAGGTTCGCCTTTTCAGTAGTAATATATTACGTTTTAATCCAGATTTTTCTATAAAGTTTCCCATCAAGTCAGATTTAGTTTCGGAAATCTGCGGCCACATTTTTGATTTATAAAGACTGAATATCCCTATCGTTGACAATAAATAATTTATTCAGTGAAGGTACGATTTGCACCGCAGCTGCACTGCGCACTGTGTTAAGGCGCTACTAAAGTGCCTCAAAATAAGCATTTTTTATTTATAAATTTATGATATATGAGGTTTAAATGTCATGATATATTTCTCCTTATTACAAACTGGCACCCTTTAAGACTATCATGCATAGTATCCCAATGTCAAGATTTATTTCAATACGTACAATCAGAGCAATGTCAAGACTCTGTTACCCATATATTTTGTTGTATACTTACTTACTTACTTATACTTATTGTCTTTACCATTGGGCTCAGTTCTCTTTGATGCGTTTAGATGGACGACCCTAAGACCCAAGAGAAGGGAAACTAATATAATAGCTTGGCAATATAAAAAGATACATATTTACTGCATGGTCGATTTAGGATGCCCTTATTAGAATTGTACCAGTTGCTCTTGAAACGTTAAAGAGAGTTACCTGGTGCTAGGTAGCAAAATTAAGACATCTTTACAATGAAGTAGAACTTGTGTTATGCGCTCAATAACATGTAATATGCATAGGTGGGTTAAGTAGATGTAAAGGTTCGTAATTGGTTAATTTTGAACTGTAACTAGTAAAGGAATACACTATAAAGAAGTATGATATAAATTGATCTACTATCTCACCCACTATTACATAATATTGAGATGGTTATTCTCTTAAGCGATTTATCAAATTCTGATTGTATGTTAAATAAATATTGTTCTTGATTATATTTATCTATAATAACTTATAAACTCTTACCAGGTCGATCAAAATTGAACAAACTGTTACAAACAAGAAAGGATCAGCATACAATCGAGAATATTATAAAAAGGAAGGAGGTTTATCGAAATTAAACAAAAATTAAACGGTTTTAAGCATTTCTGTATAATTCAGGACATATTTTAAACGATCTAAACTGTGGTTTCATCGTTATAATGGTGGCAAAGCAACAGAGGACAAAACTGGTAATCTTCATATGAAAATATTAAAGTTGTACAGTAAAACCAACACGATCATGCCTAGGACACTCCGATGGATATTAGTGCTTGATTTCAGAATTTAAAGCAAATGTTCGAGGCTAGAATCAAGAATAAAATTCTGATTTTAGAATATTGAATGGATATTCCCTTGCTTCAAGAATCGAAAATTTCGATTTTCTAACATCCAAATTATCTTCATCCTCATCTTGTTATTATTCAACATTAATGGTTGCATTCTATTTATCTATAACAACGGCATTCAGCAAAAACGTTAATCAACTTCTACTTGGGTATAGCAGATACACATGATTAGAGATAAGCGCGCACTTATCAGAGTTCCACGAGGCGCACTAACCGAAGGCAACATTTTGCTCGTCTTATATACCTCCTGTATACATTTTTGATATGGTATCCATGCCCCAGTGACAACATAAAGCATGGGTTCCTCGGATGAAAAAGTGTTTTACGTTTTTGCTATGTTGGCAGAAGTAGAGAAAAGGTTCAAAAAAGAAGAAGCTATAGATTCACAGCATTTACCTAAGAGGTCTACCTGCTAGTGATCCAGTTTTTCTCACTATTTCTTCCCTTCCTTGCTGGTTGCTGTTATTCCGATGTCCTACATCTTATCGTCTGTTGGTGGCGGTCGACTTCACCACTTATATTTTACTTTTATTCGTATTATTATTAATGGAACCTTAGCACTTAAGTATGGATGTCGAAGGTGTTATATTTCTTATACCACTTTTCCTTCCTATTTCTCCTTAAAGTAATCAACAAATTTTACTTCCTATCGTTCTATATTTTCATAGAAAAGAAAACAATATGCAATTGAGTAACGTAACATACAATTATGACTAAGTAGGAAGCAATTTGCAAACTTGCACAAAAATTAAAATTTTTCAGAGGTTTCTTTCGAATGCCAACTGTCGGCTGTTACATTTCGATTCGTTCCTATAATTGGTGTCGCTAATCGCAAAACTGATTGTATAATAATGAATTGGTGACGTGGTATACTAGAACCTAGCACAAACCCAATAGTTCGCAGGTACTCACCAGGAGGGTAGCGACTGCCACCACGCCAGCGGGCACGCTGAATGGAGAGTACACACCTAGTCTCGCCACCCGGCTTTAGCGCGCTTTCCACAGGAGCGAATTCAAAATTTCGTGAATCAAAAAGTATACCATATCCCGAGTTAAGGGTTAAGAGGGTCACTGGTTTTATAGCTAAGCTTACAAAAAAAACTCTTCTCTTAAAGGTGTCGGCTGACGTCCGCCCCTCAACTGCTCACCACCACATATTGTTTACCCACTGGCCTGATCTCTCGAAAAGGTCGCCAATCCCTGTCCTAAATTATATAATTCCCGGTACTGTCCAACTAATAAAATTACCTTTTCTGCGCCCATCACTGCCTGTCAATAGTTTGTACAGGTAAACCATTAAATTTTCATAGTTTATAATAATTTATCATAAATTTCAATAATTTTGCGAAATTTGTCAAAATATCTCTATAATAAAATATGCATGCGGCTCTTTAACGCTCATTTGCAAGATTTTACGCTATACGTCATAAGAACGAACAAGGAAAAATATTCTAACCAAAGAATTACGGGCACATTTTTAAAACTCAATGCGTATGCGTTAACGTTTTCACGTAAAAATTCATGCTAAAAGTATTATGACGGTTTGTTCGCTGCGTACGACTCTGATAAGTGCGCGCTTACCTTAAAGGTTCATCCTTGCAAGGATATAAACATCGCAAACCATAGAAATATTATTTCCAAAAACAGTTTCATATTTAAGAAAGATGGCCGCTGCGTTTTTATTTTTACTTAGGCAAACTTCTAGAATAGAATACCAATTATAAATTTGTAGATGTATAAATTATTGATTATGTTTGTAATAGTGAAAGTTTCTGATTCCTGGAATCTCTATTAAAGTCCTCTATTCTGAAATTGTAATAATTTTACCAATTCCGTCACCAAATTTTATTTTATACAACGATTGTACATTTTCAAATTCTCAATTTTAAAAAAGAAAATCAATTATAATGATACTGCGGAACGGATTTTTGTGACTATTGAATGTATTTCAATTTTGGACTCGAAATAGCAGTGTTAATGGTTAATTACTTGTAGCTTTATATTTCTATTCAAAAGCTGGTGTGTACAAGGAAGAAGGGTTGCAGTGGTGTCCGCAAGCAAAGCGAGATCAATTTTTAGGAGCTCTACACGGCATAAATTTAATACCGGCTTTCATGTATTCAAAAATAAACACGAATTCTTGACGTAATTACAGTTAACATTCTGTTTTATGGAAGCAGTAACTCGTTATACGATTATTTTAATATTCCAGCGGTTAACCTAAGTGGCCAGTGCGATAACGTTTATGAGAAGCAACCCCTACAGAGCAATTAAAGGGTTCAAATTAGTGCCGTGATTATACCCAAGGACTCTTCGATTTAATTCTAATTCGACCCTGAATGGAACAGTTAATTTTCATCGTGTTCGAACAGAAAGCAATCCCTTGTATGTGGCAATTAGTAACAATTGGCAGGAACTATTTGTATTGCATTCGAAGATTGCAAAACTAAAAGCAACGGCTTCAGTTAGTATCTTAAAGACCAGCATATCAATATCGTAGTATATTTACTTCCTAAATACCCGAAGCAGGAACATTTAGGATAGGCCTTCTAATTTGTTTATATATTGTCCCACCTTAAATGCCGTGGACGTAGCCCAACATAAGTGTGGTGATAAAGTTTCGCATAAAATTCATATATTGGTTACGTAATGTTTCTTGAGAAGTCTCTGAAACTCGTCAAATTTATTTTTTAGGAAGATACTTTCAATCGTAAATTTTTTTCTATCCGTATTTTGATAGATCTGCTCACCAGTTAAATTGTGATATAAAAAAATTAGTAACAATTTTTATGAGAAAAATACACAAAGTTAAAAAATTCTAATCTATTTTTAATAAATTATAGCACCACATCTTTTTACCTAGAAACGTTAAATTATTGACTTTGGCATATTTGTGAAACAATGCTAAATAATTTAAAACTAATGAAACACAATAGTAGAATGGCAGATCATAGGATCGCGAAAACAGTAAGATATTGGAGACCAGCTAGAAGAAGATTTCAGGGAAGACCAAAGAAACCATGGAAAGATTCGCTGAAATAAATAGGCCCTAAACCTACCAATTAAGAAGAAGAAGAAGAATCTTGAAAATATTCTCCATTTCACATATTTTTTAATTTGTTTTAAAGATGATCTTCGTACTCGAGCAAGCGTGTCAGTGATCTAATTTACACGCCTTGATTATTCTATTATGTAAACGATGCACATTTATTAACGCAGTTAGGTACACTATTTTCTTAATTTTACCGTAAAGAATGTAGGCTAGTGGAGTTATATCTCAACCTCACGGTGACCATGGATGCACAGCTCCCCTTCCAATCCAATTCCCTCCAAATACATTATTTAACTATTTCCTAATAATCAAAATGTAGTTAATCATGCTGATACTAAGGTTTTTGCGGTACATTAGGTTCTACATCTTCCAACAACCCGCGTAAAATATTTTACAGGAAATCCTGGTAAAATATAATATATTATTTATATTTGACCTGCATATTATGCAGGTCAAATTTCATGAAACAAGTGTATCCATTTTGTCCATTAATATGGTTACCTACTATAACATATCAGACATTTGCAGAACAAAACTCTTTGATGATGAGTAACACCTGTATAGTTCAGATTCTCTTGTGCATAATTGTACCAGTTATGCCGATTCACTTCATTATTGCTTGGGAATTTTGCATCTTCGCTATACAATAAACAATTTAGAAACGATAGATTCTATAGTAGTCGATTCTCAAAAAATTCTAATCTTCTCTGATGTCATTTACACACACGCAGTTCGTACATCCAAACAACATGATATCGTTGAACTGCTTTCGCTTTCAGAATTTCTCTTCAGAATAACTGAAGGTCTACTAATACCCACACTTGTGCTTATATATCTGAAGGGGATTCTCATTCACTGCTTATAGCAAACACTGCTAGTTTACTTTCTATGCTTGTATTCGTTCAGAGCTCATATTTCTTGGGATTAACAAATGTGCCTTCGTATCTTGAAGAAGTTTACAGGCGTCTAAATATTTTGCAGTCGGTGAACCTCTAGTTGGATACTGCCTACTACATAAATTCTGGGCGACATTTCTGCGACATTCACCAAAAATAAGGAACCCATATGCACATTATTTTGAAACATCTTACTTAAAATTTACGCTCATTGACAGCTCGACTTAGTATTGTCATAATATTTATCAATTTAATTATATTAAGAAAAGTAATTTTGGTCTCTACGATGAATTGCGTCAGGGGCGGGGCAACGTTGCTGGCCCACCGTGTATATGCTATATACTGTAGAATTATGCTAGAAATTTGGACAGCAAGTTTAAAGGCGTCTAAATATTATTTCAGTCGATGGTTTTCTAGTTGGATAGCACCTGTTATATAAATTTCAAGCTCCATTTAAACATCATTCCCCAAAATTAAGGAACCAATCTGTTTGTCCGTTATTACTTAAAATTTACGCCAATTAACAGTCCGACTTAGTATTGTCATCAGTAGGTAATATTTATCAATTTAATTATATTAAAGAAAATGTAGTTTTGGTCGCTATGGTGTATGTTTCACACCTATCAACGGAAACAGAATCGAAACTTCAGAGTAGTACTTAGGAATATACACCCAACTACTAATCTAGTAGAGATACAAGAAGAGTTAAAAACACTTGGATATGAAGTCAACATTGCCAACATAAAGCAAAGAGGTACAAATATAGCGCTACCACTCTTCCTCGTGGAAGTAAAATCAGCCGAAAACAATAAAGATATCTATAACACAAGCAGGCTGTGTCACTCGATAGTGAAACTTGAACCACCCAATGTAAAGCGCGAAGTCCTTTAATGCGCTAAATGGCAAAACCATGGGCACACTAAAAACTTCTGTAGTATAAGCCCACGGTACGTCACATTTCACTGTACAATTTCAAATGCCAGTTATGCTCACGCATCGAACATTAATAAACTGCAACCTCATTACGACACAACACAAGCCTAAGAACAACCCACAAGTACAAAAGAAACAAACGAGTTACACGAACTTAAACAAATGCTAAAACCCTAATGGAACAGATCGACAATATGTTAATCTTACTGACCACAGTCGTTTCCAAAATCAGTAATGGATCTACACCTTAAAATAGCTGTCTGGAATGCTAATGGATAAGCACACCACAAAGAAGAACTCTTCTCATTTATATCAAACCACTGCACAGATGTAATACTAATCGCTGAATCTCACTATACGGCTGGTACTTACGTAAAAATTCCAAATTATACAGTACACGCGATACAACATCCAGATGGAGCGACCCATACTGAAACAGCCATTATTATCAGAAATACTATTATGAAACATTATAAACTACCCAATTACAAACTAGAGCATTACCGATACTATTTCCAAACCCTAGGTAACAGGTTCATTTCTGGTGGTGATTACAACGCGAAACATACGCAATGGGGATCACGGATGATCACAACCAAGGGAAGAGAATTGCTAAAAACCCTCAACAATAACGAAATGCACTATATATCTTAACAGTTGAACCTACACACTGGCCATCGGATCCAACAAAAATGCTCGATGTAATCCACTTCTGCATCATAAAAGGCGTAAATCCAAGCTACTTCGAGGCTGCACCTTGGTCTTGACGTCGCAGGTGACCACCCGCCAATCATACTATTCTCTGCAACGAATATACGGACTGGAATCTTTTCAGAGAGATAATTGATAAAACCCTACCGCTCGATGTATCACTAAAAACAAAAGAAGACTTATTTACTACAGTAGAATTATTTAATCAAATCATCAAGTACGCTCATGGATGGCGATACCACCAAGCAAACAGAATATCGCTTTCATTGATTGTTCTATCGTAAGAAATGATCGCCGAAAAACGTACTCTGCGTAGAAAATGGAAAATTACCAGGCACCGACATCAAAAATGACTCGGTAAAATTACCTTCAGCACTTCTCTGCAACTGAAGGCTCAGCATACTCGCTCTGGAGAGCGACGAAAAGATTAAAGCAACCACAGAAACAGGAAACACCATTGCGCCATCCAAACAATACTTGGGCGACAAGTAATGAAGAAAAGACAGTTGCATTTGCCAACCACTTGGGTACGCTCAATTTGATTCTAAAATCACGCTAGAAGAAGAACAAGAAATCCACCACTACCTAGAAGCACCCTTTCAACTGGGGCCTCCAATTCCGAATTTCAAACTTACTCCGGATTACGTCTATGACAGAACCAAACCAAAGAAAATCACCCGGCTATGACCTAATTACGGCATTAGTTTGAGAGAACTACGGAAAAGGGGTTTATATTTACCACCCACCTCTTCAATGCAGTAGTGCGACTAAGAAACTTTGAAGAACAATGGAAACCACCTACGGACCCGTATTCTTACAGACCATTAGTCTTTGGCCGCTCTTGTCCAAAGTTTTAGAAACATTGCTCTTAAGGAAACTACTACCTATCATCTTAGATAATATCTCATACCTGATCACTAGTTTGTTTTCGGAAAAATTACGGCACCATTGAGCAAGTTCACCGTGTGGTTAACAAAATTACAAAGGAATTTAATGACAAACGTTACTGCGCGGCCATCTTTATAGACGTAGCACAAGCCTTTAACAAGGTGTGGTATGAAGGGTTCTTGTTCAAAATCAAAAGAACGCTACCTTCAGACTATTACGAAATTCTCAAGTCTTACCTAACCGACAGGCACTTTCTCATCAAATACGGAGATACTCGCAAGCCTCTATTCCCTACACACGCGGGTGTGCCCCGGGGCAGTGTGCTGGACCCAATATTGTACCTGCTTTTTACAGCTGATCTTCCCATCTTTAAGTCCACTATGGTAGCCATATTTACAGATGGCACTGCAGTACTTTCTTCTCACTCTGTACCTCACATGGCAAGTCATCATCTCCAGTAATATCTGCAAGAATCAGAACTTTGGTTCAACAAATGGCGTATAAAGGTTAACGAAGGAAAGTTAGTGCAAGTGACCTGTACTCTAAGAAATAGGTACCTGCCCTCCAGTTCTGCTCAACCGTACACCAGTACCGCAAGACGAACACACAAGGTATTTGGGACTTCATTAAGACCGACGCCTGAGCTAGAGGAAGCATCTCTTTATGAAAGGAAGCAGCTGCGCCTTAAGGTTAAAAAAATGAGCTGGCTCTTAGGCCGAAAATCTCAACTGTACATTGATAATAAAATTCTGCGCTAGAAAGCCATCATAAAGCCAATATGAAGTTACGGTTTACAATTCTGGGGAACTGCAAGCAACTCCAACATTGATATCTTAAGGTGCTTTCAATCCAAAGTCCTACGTTCAATGGTAAACGCTCCCTAGTATGTCCCAAATGAAGTTATTCAACGTGACTTGGACATCCCTTCAATCACAGACAAAATCCAAAAACATAGTGTCCTTTATGATACTCCCTTTAGTATTCATCCAAACATGCTAATTGAGCCCCTCTTAGAGGAAGACGACGTCCAGCCTAGACTCAAAAGAATAAAACTTTCTGACCTTCCACACCGCTATGGGTGACAGTTGCTACAACGCGTTGTGTTCGTAAAAAGTGTCGAGCACCTTAACACTACAAATCTATTGAATTTACTGAAAGGAATCTCACATTGGTTTGTTTCCTACATGTCTTTATTTCTGTATGTATGTATCTTATCATATTGTCAAATCGCCTACTAAATGTCTCTGTGAGACAGATTGTAGTTATTAAATCAAATTTAAAAAAAGCTGTATCTATGTTGAATTGCGTCATAGACGTGGACAATTTTACTGGACCACCCTGTATGTGCTATATACTGTAGAATTTTGCTAGTTATTCTGACAGCAAGTAGTCAAGCACAAAAACGTAATATATTTAGCACCCAAGCGAGTCTGACAGTTTATTAGATTTTTTATCTTAAATATTCATATTGCACAACTTTTAAAAAGATGTGTAACATCGCAGAAGATTAAAGGATTTATGACACGGGAAAATGGACGTAATTACATTTCACATCAGGACTTACCTGTGTAGCCATAATACCCGTATCTGCTTAATTGACATATTTGCATTTTTCATATAAACAACGAAGCAAACAAATAAAATTAATAATAATATTCTATTTACTTATGAATTAAAATTCTGGTTGTTTCGATTGTTCCAACAATAAACTATACGTATTGCTTCGGAGGAACGTTAGGTTTTTCTATTCTCTACACATCCTTATTTCAGACACATCCGAAGTATTTCATATCATGTTATTGATGGCGCCGTGTAGGAACTATATTTCGCATAACTGCATACATGCATTTTCGGACGTGAAACCTTTCTAACAACCAACTGGAAATGCTAGTTTAATTTCCGAATAAGCTTAGTGGGATTGCATTTCCTTTCAGAATAAGTCGAAGGAAATTACAATATTTATAATGCTATCTGGAAAGTCATTGTAATTCATTCAAATATGTTGTGGGACAAAAACCGAGCCCGAAAACGTTCCTAAAAAATACCACTAAATTTATTACTAAGAAATAGTATTTTGAATGCCACTGCAACAATGTTAGAGATTTTCATAGGTACGCAGTTGTGCTAACAACTTTGAACAATGTTAAGAATGTCATAACTCAGAACATCCCCACGGAACCTTCCATGCGTACCTTTAAGCATGTTTAGGGGAAATATTTGCGTAAAATATGCTGTATATTATGTACGTAATACGCAAATTATACTCAATTATACGCAAAACAAATTATACTTGCATCTGTCGAATTTGGTCGCTGAAATAACACCATCCATCATTTCAGTCCACAATACTCGAATATATAGCGGAAAATCAATTACTCTATTATAGATCGCAATGTAATTCAATTAATGAAACATTATCATGACTAACATGCAATTAAATGTTTAACTATTTCATTTGTGTGGTGATCTGCAAACACGATATAAACAGACGCTAATTTATTAATGAATTAACTATAATATGGACAAGCGTAGAGTAGCTAAAAGAAATTATATTTATTGCGGCCAAGTAAGAAAAATATATTTTCTATTGGTTGCCAAAATATTATATCGTTATAAGCAGAACTGTATGTCAACAGATTTGAATTTCACATGATAGATATCGTGAAAAGCTTCGGTTTCAGAAATGCAATGAAAAATAATAAAAGTGTTTCCATTCAAAACTAGCAAAGAACTTATCTGAAACGCTATAATTCAAGTAACTTTGTAAACTAGTACCTACCACTTTACAACAGCTATTATTTCTCCAAACACAAATCAGCAGCAACTCTCTTTTGCTTCATTTAATACACAACATCTGTAAGTGTAAGCATATTGTTAGGGTACACGAAAAAATAATATGGTGAACATTGAAAACTTCTATTTAATAAACTTAAGGGATAATTCGTATTTGTACGTTACGTGTTAGCAAGGATAAGGTTTTTTTAGCTACTTTTTACTGGGATCCGGTTCAGCGTATCATGTCTGCGTGGTTTTCGTGACATCATTTATAAGTGATATTCCGTTTTTGTGACTATAGAGGCATCATAGGGGAAAACTCCTTTCTTTGTAAAACTACAGCATGTTCAGCTATATTTCTGATAAGAGTTAGCCATAGAAGACATTCTATTTGTTTTCATTTAGTCAGTACAGATTATAATATTTACTACAAACATTTAATATATCTCAGAGTAGGTAGTGTGTATTGACGTTGGCTCCGGTCAGTACTTGGATGGTTAACGCGGCGCCTCTCTCCCTCGAGGATTTTTCACTATGGGAGAGTAGATCAACAACCCCCCTTATGGGAAAGGCCCTTGCCCAACAATGGGACATTGCGGGCTAATAAAAAGAAAAGTGTATTGGCTAGAACGATTTGCACTTTCAAGAACACATAACACCTGTGAATACTTCAGTATGTATTCCGAAACAAGTGAGCTTTTACCTTTCAATCTCGAGGTCTAGCGTTCGAATTCCGGGCCACGACACTAATTGATGTCCGAGGAAAATCATTCTTAAACTTCGTATTAATAAATTAGTATCAAATATAGAGCGAACAAAAAAGAGTATAATTTGGATAGCATGTTCTATTCTATTAACATATTATATAGATAGTATAGTAAATTGCATTTAAAAATTAAATCGAAGCATATGGAATGTCTACAATAGTTTTAAGACGGTTGAAAAATGATCTTAAGAGTCATAAACAATTAATAAAGATAAGGGTATGATGTTAAAGCAAACGAAGTTTATTTCGGAGTGTCTCAAAGATCCACGTTAGACCCATTTTTTTTCTAATACAGAGGGTAATATAGTATTTTAGTGTAGGGTTTAAACGTTTTTAATCTTAAGTTCTGATTTGAAAAATATGTTTGAGAAAGTAAAATATTGGAAACAATTTATTTAATTAATTCTACAAGAAACTTAAGTTGAATACTTCTAAAACAAAAGTGGTTATGTAAGTTTTGATCATTCAGTAATATAACATGAGGGCAGCTCTTTAAGTTTTCACAAACGAACACTAAGTGGCGCTATTGAGATGTGTCATTACTATTTTCGTAAAATTTGATATCTGTTATTGTGAAAACAATGGCTGCTTAGAAATTGACCGAGTTAGAATCGATAAGAAGTCTAGCGGGGTATGTCTCTTTAACCTACGAACTTGTACACTATTGTCAAGTAAATTAATGCCAGGGGATTAGAATGGTGTTCCAGTTTGTTAACGTATTTAGCAGTGAACCTCGTAACTTCTTCTTGAACTGATAACACTCTCAGGTCGTTACGTATTTCACTATTTGGTACGTAGTACGCTGCACTGGTTATAACCAGAAGAGTTTTAGACTGAAACTTCTCTAGGATTTCGATGTTAGAGTTTGCTGAGCAACTATGTACACCAGAAGTTTATTGTTCATAGAGAGTTTAGACCTTCGTCCTATTAGCCAGTAGTAGTTTCTAAATTTAAATCCAGGTTGTTTTCTCTTATTCCAAATGTGATTCTTCCATGTCAGGCGCGTATGTAGATGCATGCCCAGGTATCTGACACTGTCAACGTGTGGTAGAGTTTTGCTATTCATAGAGGACATAGAAAGGACAGTTACCGTTTCTTAAAGTATTAGTTATTATAAAGAACTGTACAGGATTAGAATTTGACGTTTACAGGTTTTTTAATTAGAATTAGTATTACGTTTAATCTGAAGTGTAAAATAATATACAAGAAGAAAAGTTATAGCAACATATTTTCACTATTGTGCAACATTTCAACAAGTTTGATTCTGGCAACTGGCAACGATATTACTAAGTGGAATTTATTTTATGTTTGAAACATGACAGTCATTGGGTATTAAATAACGAATTTAATTCAACACTATGTTTCTGCTACCACTACGAGGGTTTGACGTATGTTAAATAAAAAAGGTTGTATAGTAATTATTTTTTAAATTGGGTTTTACAATATCATTTAGTAGACATTCTAATTATGTTAACGACTTACTGCCATGTAGCATTTCATAACTTTTTGGTTTTTCATATTTAATTTAAATTATAAGTTAAATGAACATTATCAATATCAAATATTGAACAATTTATAAAAAGCGTTACAAAGACCTTCATAACTGAAAACAGGATATGCAGTTTGACAGTAGAATAAAACATAAGACACCTAAATAGAAAGTTAGCTTTAGGCTAGGCTTATCTAGGCCATATCTAGGCGATTTCTTCGCAAGGGAGGAAATTTCCCTTCGCTTATAAAATCGGAAAATATCAGATTTTATTTGAGATTTTTGTGGCAGGAGATTTAGAGAAAAAGTTCTTAACATTTCCTTCATGTCTTCATCACTGCTTTCCATCACTGCTTTAATTACTAATTAAACTGCGTAAAATATTACATTTTTTGAATTTTTTTTAGACAATTTAGTTTGTTTGAGTCGCGCCTTAGGTACCGTAGATGCAACTGTAGCCGCCGTCAATTTTCAGTAAAAAATAAATGTAACAAATGAGGTGTTTATTGAAACTTATTATTGGTGTTAGAACAAAATAACATGCCAAATCCGGCCAAGGTCAGTGAGATTTTTCTAGCGGGGAAAAATCTGAAAATGTGCCTACTGTCGGGTAAGAAGTAAAGCCAGAGGTCCCGTGCCACTGTGGTGTGTGACACATTAAAAATCACTACTGGGGTTGGAACTACCTCAGAGGGGCAAAATTCATAGTTAGGTGTACAGTGGGTCATAATTGGCTGCAGTGCATAGGGATGTTAGAAAACCCGCGTCCTAGATGTCGCTCAATCACAATCACAAGTATCACAATAATATGTTAAACACAGGAAGAAAGTGTTTCTTCTTCCCTTGGGTACCGGCACTCGCCGGAAGAAAAAATATCACTTTCTTCCCTTGTTACACAAATAACCATAGCAGGTTTTTCACGAATAATAAATAATTTATTATAGTTATATTTTCACTATCTTGAGATTTTTCCGCCAAACAGTTAAAACTTTATAGGGTATCGAAATATGAAATTTTTTTAACACAGCAAGTAAACCTTGGATACATTGAATAAAAGTGATACTCCATTTCCCAATCAGAACCCCCAAGTGCAAATATCTTATTAGCTTAATTTTTACTTGGTTTTTGCTTTCATATTTAAACGTGATTGTAGGACAGAAAACAAATATTGAAGTAACCTCTGTTATACTAACTGTACGAATGTTTTTCATATTTGAAATGAACATATAAATGAACATATAATAGTTTAGTCTAATTGATCGAACCTAAAAACACAACACTATTTTATTACAACACGTGAAGTAAATAAAATTTAAATTGTTTATTCTTAAATCTAAATACATGGTCGACATCTTTATGAACATAAATATCAAAACGTATAACAGCACGTTACGGTTATTACTACTAACGAAAGAAATTACAAGCGATAAATACTGGAAGTTAGTTGACGCTTCATTTTCTTACTAATGTTTGCGTTTCGTGTTAAACAAATGTCTTACAAGTTGCAAGAACACACGCTAGTTATAACCGTTTCTCTGAGTGGGGATCTCTTATGCTTATGAAACGTCAAGAAAGAAGGCAGAAGCGGCATTTTATTGCGCTGACATTATTGTAACACTGTACACTTTAAAAGCGTTAAAAGCGGTTACACTGGGACATTAATAAAACCAACCACTTAAGAAGCTTTGATAAAAGAGCAACTGAAATGTCGAGTAACATTTCCAAAGTATGTAGTTGGTGCATAAAAATCATAAAACGGTTTTATGCTGCATGCAAACGAAACGGGTTACAATAGTAATGAAAATTATTATTATGTCTACAGTATCAAGTAGGGGTGTAATGGTTGTGGAAATATTGCAGTTCGTAGTTCAACCAGCTATTAAACACTAAACTCTTTATTACATTTCTGGATTAACATACATTCAAGTCAACGCAAACGAAATGTAAACAAACAATTACGATAAACATAATAGAATCTGAATTACGGCGTTATATCTAATCGGGGCAGTTAAATTTTTTTGGTTGCAACTTTGCATACAAAGTGTTCGCGGTCGTAAGGAAACACAATATCTTTCCAGCTGTCTTTAAATAAGATGTTTCATATTTAAACTTTAGTATATATTAATAACTATCGATCACTGTCACTAGTTCAATAATTTATATAATTTATTTGAAATTTTGAATAAAATTCAAGAAGAAACTGAGTAGCTTACAATAAAGGAAAAGAAAATTGGGCACTTGGTATAGTTGGACCAGACTTTTAGTAGCAAGTATTAGGGTTGTTGTAGGTAGGCGATCAAGAACCTATTCAGGAAAATATGTGAATGGCTAAATAAATACGAGGTGGGACAAATATGAAACGGGATTGGCCCTACTGCGGACGCTATAAGAAACTGACTGTTTCCAAATTATATCCAAATTATAGATGGAACTTTCGTCTAGGTATAGCTAAAACGCCATCCTGTCAGAACTTGCGTGGTAGGCTGTGCATGCGAATGAACAAGTTAGTACAGCTCTCACATGTGACACAAGTCAAACATGGATCGTTTCAAATTGGGGAAAACGGTCACGGAGACAATCGAGATGTTGAAAACTGTGTATGGCCATGAGGCCATGTCCCGTACTTGCGTTTTCGAGTGGTTTGCCAGATTTCGTGAAGGTCAGCAGGACCTTTATGAATGATGGAGCAGGAGCTGAGTATTAGCCGTGAAACTATTAGAAGCATTTTGGAGAAGGATTTGAAGAAAAGGAAGGTCTGTGCCAAATTTGTCCCGCACAATTTGGCCGCTGAGCAAAA
This sequence comes from Limonius californicus, assembly GCA_014611495.1. Taxonomy (NCBI): domain Eukaryota; kingdom Metazoa; phylum Arthropoda; class Insecta; order Coleoptera; family Elateridae; genus Limonius; species Limonius californicus. Next base: position 12,871 of record JABXWE010105529.1, on the reverse strand, counting down.
AGCGCATCGAATGGACACCTCCCGCGACTTCATTGCAACAGCCAACATTGACCCAAGTTTTCTGGATTCAATTGTTACTGGTGACGAGTCGTGGTGTTTCTAGTACGATCCAGAAAGCGAGAGACAAAGCATGAAATGGCGATCGAAGACGTCTCCCAGACCAAAGAAATTCCGTCTCCAAACATCAAAAGTGAAGACCATGCTGATCACTTTCTTCGACAGTCAAGGCATCATTTACAAAGAATTTGTGCCACTGGGTGTCGCCGTCACTAGCCTGTACTACAAGGGTGTCATGACGCGTTTACTAAAACGCATACGACGTGTACGACTGCATTTGGCAGCCTCCGGCAAGTGGCACCTTTTACACGACAATGCCCCTGTGTATTCTGTCTTGATTGTGAAGACGTTTTTGGCGACAAGAAATGTCCCAGTCTTAGAACATCCTCCCTATTCGCCGGATCTGTCTCCAGCGGACTTCATGCTGTTTGCTCAGCTGAAATTGACCCTCAAGGCAAGGTGTTTTGACGACGTGGAAGACATTCAACGGAATGTTACCGCCGAACTGAACGCACTTCCTCGCGACAAGTTTAAGCAGGCTTTCCGCGACATGTATTGTCGATGTCAACGGTGCATAGAAGTCGAGGGAGATTACTTCGAAGAACGCCAGAGGTATTTTCACCTATGGCTACCTCACACGCTTTGTATTTGATCAATCCCGTTTTATCTTTGTCCGACCTCCTATGTTATACAACCAGAAATGCTTAAAATAATACTTTATTTTTAAATTACATAATGTATACATTTGAAACGCTTTTCTAATATTATTAAACGAAGTCTACATTTCATTTTATTTGTTTAATTTACTCAGACTCCATGGCACTAAATTCTGATATATCAAAATATAAATCAGCTCGTAAATTAATTATTAAAAGTTAGATATCATATTTTGGAACATACTTCTGCTCAACCTAACGATGTGTTCCAATTTTTCCAATGTTTATCAATTTCAAAAGCAGCAACTCTGCTAAGACCCGCAACTCTGTCGCCTAATCAAGGATACGTATTCCTTTTTCTGACGTGGGTTTTCAAAGTGCTCTAAATCATTTCGATCGGATTAAATTTGCAAAAGTAAGGGGGTAATCTGCCGGCCTCGGTGGTCTAGTGGTTAGCGCGTTTGCCTTTAGATCCAAGGGACGCGGGATCGAACCTGGCTGAGGTCAGCGAGGTTTTTATAGCGGGGAAAAATTTGAAAGAGTGCCTTCTGTCGGATAAGAAGTAAAGCCGTAGGTCCCGTGCCACTGCGATGTGTGACACGTTAAAAATCACTACTGGAGTTAGAATTGCCCCAGATAGGCAAAATTCTTAGTTAAGGTGTACAATAAGCCAATGATTGCTGCAGTGCTTAGATATGCTTAGAAAACTGCGTCCTAGATCTCGCTCTTTCAAATCAATCAAGTGGGTAATCTCAAAAGATTATGGCCGTTTGCAATGGCAGCTTCACCAACGAAATATAATTTTTTAAAACTCCGTTCTTCTAATATTTTTAACAAAGCGGGTTTAGTTTTCACATTGCCAGGAATGGAAACATTATTTTTATTTAAAAATTGTATAACATGTGCTTCTTTCTGCTTTAGTTGGGTATCTTCTTAAATTGCATGGAATGGTAAGATGCGTTATCAGTCACAATCATGCTGTTTGCCGGAATATTGGGAAATAAAAATGTGCGAAATCAATCTTCAAACATTTCTGCGTTGATATCTTGGTGATAATCTGCTTTGGAACTGCTAATGTTTTTGCTGATAATTTCAAACAGTTGTTAACGAAACTATTTTCACTACCATCATAGATAATTATTATAGGCTCTTCTCTGGAAGGTGGAACATCTATGACGGTTTCATTGATTTATCAGTCCGACCTTTACTGATGACGTTATAAGTTCATACCATGTTTCATGTAACCAAATTATTGGTGGATTTTGTCTACGGTATAAATTAATCATCTTAAGGTATTCGTCCCGTAACCGTCGATTTTCATTATGTATTGCCGTTTATTTCTAACTTTATATTTAAATATCCCACATCTTCTATCAAACACCGTAATGTTTCCAGACATTTGTAAGGAAAGTACATTTGTTTGGATCTAATTTCTTGAAATATTTCGCTTACGGTGGGAACTAATTTCTTTTTATAAGAATTTTAAATAGTATCTCTTATGGTTTCCCTGATTCCTGCAAATCCTAGAAAATTTACGAGTAGTTGTTTTTTTGCGTGTGTAACGCGCCACTTGATTATAATTTTTCTCACTATACTGTAGGGGACTTCAATTCTGCAACACGTTTCATAATGCCATACTGGCTGCCCGAGTTCGGATTTAAGCTTTTATAAATGTTTAAAGTTAACTATTTGCTGTGCTTTAACGGGAAGATGCTAGCGTGTTGCAATTAAAATTATATTTTCATTTTCACTTCTAATATTTACAACATCTATTTCATCGTCGGTATCACTGCTTGCAATTTCCATAATTGGATTATAATCGTCGCATTCGAAAGGTCTCCAGAAAGCCATGATGTACCTGCGACATGTCAAAATTACGACTGAATTTACTCAGAACAAAAACCAAATTAGGATACCTTCGAAAATAAATGATTCATATTGCAAAACAAATTTTACATGATTACTTACATCGTTAGTGGACAACAGCATTCATTATAACGTTAGAATATTTAACAATATTAAGGGAATAGATGGTCGGTCATCCGGTAATTTTAATTTAATGTTACCTAAATACTTTTATTGTAACGTTTTGTAATATATATTATAATTATACCCAGTTTCAATAAAAAGTTGCATCGCCGAATTTTACTGCTATTGCCAGAAAGCTAAATGCGGCTCTGACCACATACCAACAAGCACCAAAGCTGTTGTTCAGATATTACATGCTACCTGCTGAATGGTAATCGCATTTTAGTAGAGATTTAAACATTCGCTACTAAAAGTTTGGTCGTACTTTAATATGACACACATCAAATCATTGTACTCGCATAACGTATAACAAACTGAAAGTATTAAAAAATGCTGCTATAATTGGAAAACAACTTCGAATCGAAAATACACACTCCCAGATTTACAAATCGACTACAGCTTTGTACAGCTGCTTTAAGTTTTCAACTTATTTCATTTTTCTGTAGGCTATTTGGATAATTAAAGCTGTTTTTTGTTGAGCAATATCATCAATTGATAACCCAGAAAATTGAACCTGAACAAATAGCTGAACTACGGGTTTAAATTTTAAATTTTGTCATAATGCCAGTCGAAAACATTTCATTCGCACAAATGAATGAAAGCAAATAATGATGTGTATATTAATCACTAAAAAGTTTTTCCTAATATCATTCACGTTTTTTTATTGTTTTGTAATTCATATTTATTTTGAGTACTTTTTCAAATTTAGCACCGTGGCGAGATATGGAGTTTCTAATTGTTTCTACATCAATTCACTAAAATGGTAATATCGTTCTTGTTTCTTGTCCAATTTTGAAAAACTTCGTTGTTTTGGAAAGCTAACGATCCAAGCTTAATTTCTAGTCAATGTACAATTGGTGATGAGAAGTGAAAGAAATCTGACCCACAAGTGAATAATTTGGTGAAAAAATTTGTAAATTAAGGGTATGTATTTAAATTGTAATTTCTGTTGGAAGTTCGGTTAAATAATATTCAAATATTAAATTTTCAAAAACAAACAGGAAAGACCTTTTGTGTGTAAAACAGCATATTAGTTCAAAAGCTACATAGAAAATCAGATTATCGATCTCGTTTTCATGATATACCTAATATACAAACTTTTAAATCAAATTTTTCACTTCTATATCAGATTTTATCACAATGAAAGGTATATTTTTGTATTGTATTGAAAATTAAGGCATAGATTATTACCTTCCTCAAACAACAAAGTGTATTAAATCGGACAAGAAACAAAGGACTTATTCATATTTTAGTGAATTGATGTAAAGAGAACTTTGAAACCCAGTCCGTCTACAATGGCATTGAATTAAAAAAAATTGTTGGGTCATTTACAAATTAAACAACCTCAACGATATGCGGTTAATGTTTTTCTCGCATGTTTAAGATCAGTCTGTATATACCTATTTTTCCAAAAGTATAAGCACAAAGTACACCGTGAAATATACGTCCAATTTCTAAAGTTCTAATTACATTGCGTTTAGTTAAAATCAAAATTGCAATATCATTAGACTGCCGTAACATTAACAAAGTTCGAGCTTTCGTTTTAAATAGCCTGTACTCATTCTACACAACATTAAAAAAATGAAGGGAGTTTAACAGCCACCAGCAGCTTTTAATTGTCGATTGCTGTCGCTAATTTACAGATAGCAAAGTAATATTGTATAATGGGCTCAAATAATGGTACGATACAGTACAGCGCTAATAAACAGCATCCTCACAAACGACCCAAAATTTTAGCTTACGTGAAAATTTTTTCACTGACGTGTCTAGCAACCTGCGATTGTAGATTTTATTGTTGCACAAACAGCAAAAAATGGTTATTTGATCTTTTCCATTTTGCACGAATCATTATTGTAAAAAATGCTAATTTGGCAAAATTATGCAAGGCTATAAGACCGAAATCATTTCAAAATTATGTGGAAATGTAGCTTCTTTTCTGTTTTAAACTTAATAAGAAAACGTAACTTAAAACAGTTCGTATATATTTATTTTGTTATACTGGAAGTAAATAATTTTATTAAAGTAATGTGAAAATAGGAAACAAAAACTTCTCTTCGCTGTTCGCATAATAAAGCGAGCTGAAAAAGAACCGTAATATCTCAACATATTTATTTGCGAAATAATGGCAACATTGTGGATCCCATTTATCATCAACATCAACAAAGATATCACTTCTACACACTTTCACTTTTACAGATGGTTGAACATTTATTGAAAGGTCTCAAAGTTAGGTGTTGTCTCTGTTCTAATCTCAACAAATGCTGTATAATAAACCTTGATCATATCAAAAGAGGCCTTTCAACGAGCGCACCAATACGTTGGACGTCAGCCAAATGGAGTATATGAGGTAATTCAAAATTATGTTATGAAATAAACAATGCTAAGCTTATTAAGTATTAAGCATTTGATGTTGTGCCATATATTCAGGTACTTTCTGGCAGCAGTTTTGATGACGGTTAATGTTAAGAAACTTATCATTTGCGAATACCGGTAGCTTTTACCTTATAGTGACGCTTTATAACTGTCTATTCTGTGCTATTTAATGCTAGAGACAAATCCTGATTTCATGACTTGAAATATATGCATCAAAACGACTATTTACTAAAAGAAAATGCATTCATGCGTAGAGTTTCTCATATAAAAATATGCCGAAAAAATTACTTTGCTATTTGCTTTGAAAGAGTAGATAAGAAACTTGTTAAGACAACTTTATTTGCTGGCTTCTTATAATATATAGAGTTAGAAAAAATATTACATTTACAACTCAACTTCGATTAAAAGGCTTAATCTGTATATTATTTCCGTATCTGCTCCTTGTGTCTCAACTTCTCGTTATTCCAAACCCATCAGTAGTAGAGGTTACATCTATAAAGTCTATAAATTCGTCCTTTGCTTTCGCTACGTATCGGTCTATTGCACTTAAAAGCTCCAGAAAATGGACTCAATTTGAACTAACTGTATGGTTGAATTAGGACAGAAAGTGCACAGTCAATTTTTGTTGGTCACAGAATCTCTACAGTATACAAACATTTAGATGTAGATGTCATTTTACACTTAAGCACTAGGAACCTACATAACATAACTTATATCTCCGCAAAGCTTACTTATTTTGTCATAACATTATAGGTAATACTAGTTAATTATTAACATTATTATGGAAACTTACTTTAATTCCATTCATTTTCGTTTTCAGTCTAGTGTATGTAAACGGTAACAACATCGTTGAAAATCTTATTATCACTTTCCTGTTTCAATAACTTAGCCGGATACGCGTTCTGACAAAAACACCCACCCGACTGCTATAGCTCCTTAAAAATATTTGTCTACAATATTTTATATTAGACCAGTTACAAGCAGACATGTTCTCAGATGAGGTCATATAACTTGCGACTATTTGTAAGTGTTCTAGGTGTGCTCATATGTAATGGTCGGAGCAGCACGATCCTATTATCGCGTGATAGTTTTTGAATATCGATTATTATATCGCGGTACATATCAAAAAAAGTATCGAATGTCGGTATAGCGGTACTTTTTTTAATTATTGAGTATCGCGGATTTGCGATACAATTTTGTTGAAACAGTCTAGAAAATCAAAATAAATATTTAATTCCAGTTCCTTAACCTGTAAACCCTTTTAGATACTAGACAGGAATGTTTGAATTAGGTAAAACATAAAATAATGAGGCTGTATGTTAAGCTGTTTATCCTTTAATCTCTCCACATTGAAAGGATTAACTATAACAATACTCATTACTTTATCTTATTGCTTCCAGAAAAAATTTATTTTCAACAAATGTCTTTTAAACGCGCCGTTATGAAAAATTTATTTAATTTTGGACTTTGGTCCACCCCAAAGCCGAAAATGTAATATTTAATTCCCAAAGGAAAAGTATGGCTAAAAGTGTATGGATGCTTTTCCAAGTATCAACTGTCGGTATCGCGATATTTTCTGTATGAAGTATCCAGTATTGACATCGCTATTCTTTTTTGATAAAGTATCGGTATCCTATTGAGATAATCAAAAAAATTATCGTTCATCATCGACATGAAAATAATATAAATATACGAACTGATTGTTTAGGAAATGCCTGACTATAAACTTATCTCAACAACGAAACCTAGCGTTGTGCTTAGACTAACCTACAGATAATTTCGTTTTAAAGTCGAGTTTCCAGGGCAAAGGGAAATATATCTTCGTTCTTTAAATAATATGGAAAGAGGTTCAACTGTCAAACTGTTTTCCATCAACTGCTCCTATTGCTACTTAAAACTAAATTCTGTTATCATTTCAAAGTTCTGAGATCAAGTCTACCGTTTGCTAGGGAACAGAACGAAACACCCCCGTACAAAAAGCCCCGGACATAAAACTCCCGGATAACAAAACCCCCGGACAAAAAACCTCCCGGATAAAAAACCGCTGGACAGAGAACCCCCGACTGAAAGCCCCCCGGACAAAAAATCCTCGCCAAAACTTATTAATTATCACTTAAAAATACAGAAAAAGTTGAGACGTCGAAAGCATGGCATTTATTTAATATAAAATTATTATAATAAGAAGTTGTACACTAATGTACTAATTTACAACCTAATGTTCTTGCTGATAGCAGTTTTCCAAATCACGTTCGCCTTCATTATATTCTTGACACAATTGTTTAAGGCGAGTTTGCAGAATCTGGTATGTTGGTCTTTTATTCTTTGGAGGAGCTGCTGCTCCAATTTCTTTTGGTCTGTTGCACAATGCTGTCTAAGTTTGTTACTTAGTACCCATATGTTAGGATAGTTTTAAAAATTACTGAACCGGTGATTCCACCCTTCGGTTTGGTTGTTGGTCCTTTCTTCATCTCGTATTGTGGTGAGATGGGCATTCCATGTTGGAGGAGGAAACATTGCGAGAACATTCCTCAATCTCACATTATCAATATTGTTTCCTACTCTTCAATACATTCCTGTTACGTAAGTGGAGTCAAAATAATGCAACGTTTGTCGCCCTATCAGGAGTATGATCTTTTAGATAGTTCATACCTATATCAACATATTCTATGGGAATAAATGCTAAACCGTCCATCATTCCACAAAATTCTATAAACCCCTCATCCTCCCTGTACCTTTGTCCCAGACCTAATGCATTTGCAGTTGCTAGGAAAAGATTAGGATGGATGACCGAAACTGTGAAAATTTTATGCAGCTTGAATGCCTGGTGATTACCACTGTATAAGAAATGCCAATACATTTTTTGAGCGGGAGTTTTTTGTCGGAAGGATCCTTAACCGGGGGGCTCTTGTCCGGGGGTTTTTATGCTGGGGGTTTCGTGTCCGGCGTTTTTTTGTCCGGGGGTTTTTCGTCCTGGATTCGTTTGCTATTATCAATAAGGCCATAGTCCATTCGCGATTATCGTGTGTCGAGGGCGGCTTTAGAACTCTAACAGACTATATGTGTAGGTACATACCACTTATTACAGTGTCAATTACATTTTTTATTTAAGGATATTGTTTAGGATAAAACCATAAGGGAACTCTGGAGTTAAATTTAAGAGTTATAAAACGGTTCGCAATCTGTGGTTGTCAAACACCGTGATATATGATTAAACAATTGTATTTCTAGGACGTTTCTAATTTATATAGGTTGTCCATGAACGCTGTAAAAGCGATTCGTAATCATGCAATAGAATACAAGTTAAATATAAATAAGATGGAAATATTTTCTGGAGAAGTTTATTCTTACTGGAGACTGTTTTAAAGGAATTCAAATTTGGGGACACTAGGGCGTCAATATTGTCATATTCCTTAAATATCATTTTCTACTACAGTAACTTTTAGCAAAGCAAGCAATACAGTGTTGATCCTTTAATTCAAAGAAAACTGGAATATTAAATTTACACAGAATAATTTCATTTCCTTAATTTAATAACCAACACAGAATATTAAAGATACAATTAATATAAATTAAAGCGACCATTGAGACTTCTGTTCTTCTGTTTTCATGAATTTTTAATAATCGTCTGTATTAAATTTGTTTAGTCTCATATCTATCTACCTAAAGATATTTTGGGAAAGCCATTTTTGGCTTTCTAAATAAATATTTTCCTTAGAATTTCAGTTTGTTTTTACATGAAATTAGTATTTCTCCTATACTTACAATATGGTAAGTAACCCGGTAAGAACAGACAAAACTGTTCCCCAATTTTTCACTTATGAAAACAATTTGATCTGACTGTTTCAAAATATAGCTTTCCATTTTTGTACACCTTTACAAAAAGAGAAGTTTTTGCATACACGTAACAATGCTATTATAATGACATTTATTAGAAGTACATAATAAGCAAGTTTCAATTAGGAATGCCCGCTATATTGCTTTTAGATCTCAATGCAAGGAAGCTTATCTTAAGAGAAGCCAATCTACTGGAATTGCAAATCTTACCTTCTGACAAATTGAATTTAATAATTTCTACAGCCACAACTCCAATCTGATTTAAATTTGTAAGTAATACGTTACTGAATTCGCGAACAGAATTTTGTACTTCCTTCTTTATCTACTTTGCTTTTTAAATTTTTTTTAAACAACTCTTTTGGTGTGAAGATGTAGGCCGACAAATGACAATTTCGTAGTTGCTGATTACCATAATCAGAAGAAATTCTATCTTGCTATTTTGTATAAATCTCTTTCTTGTAGAACTGCATGACCTTTAGAATAATCCAATGCTGATTACAGTAAAAATAATTTAAAACGGTGTATCAAGTAATTATTTATGATTGAGCAAACAGTGCAAGAGTGGCTGTAAAAATCGGAATAATTTCAAATTTGGGGAATCGATTATTATAATAGTAGTTCTTAAACATTTTTGTACACAGTAGGTATACAAGTCAGTGAAAATGTTCATTTAAGTCGGAAAATAAATCCTAATTGCGTTAGCTTTAATATACAGAATTCGGATTGTATTAAAGCAAACTCCAGGTTTTCTACAACCTGATTTTCCCGTTGAATTCTTAATAAACATGGGTACCCGCACGTGTCATTCACATCTGATAATTTTGTGATCACTTGTTGTACTTATTTGAACAACTATGTATGCTTTCACTAGTTTATACTGATTTCATTTTACACCTAAAAATAAAATATTTTATATTTGTTTACTAAATATTCGATATTTTTCACATATAGTATGAGTTTACATAGCGTGGGTATTTTTTACCCATACTGTATTTTCAATACAATATCTTTGAAAACCGATAAATTGGCCCTCGTCACATATACCGGCTGGTCAATTGTTCGATGCTCACCATTGGCACTTGAAACGAAATCCTGGATATTTGGATCCGTTCTTAATTTATCACGAAAAAATTGAAATTAATGTAATTGAAATAAATTATTAGCTTCTCTGCCATTGGCGCTCTTGCAATCAAACTTGGTAACTTCAAGTTTTTGGTCACTGTGAGTTGAATGACAGAAATGTTCGAGGCTTTCTAGATTTCAAGTTGCTGTAGTCAACTTGTAACGAATTCCGCGCCTGGTTGGAAGCAACCCATTTTGCATTTTACATTTCGGATACAAGATAGATTTATGCCCATATTAGCGGAGTTTCGAAAAATTGAGGGGGAGACGAAAATTTTCTACGAAGTCGAGGAACGAGGACGTTGAGTATTGAAGTTGATCGGACATATACGTGCAACGTGTGTTATTATTGTAATAAATCGTTCGTGATTTGGAAAATAGATTTCTGATTTGAAACATCACGGCACAGGAGGGGTTCATTGGTTGTGGAAATCAAAACTCCAGGAATTAGTAATTCCAATCTAGTAGTATTCCCGTCAAGCTGAGAGTTCTTTTTTGCCAGTTTACCAGCAACTGGTGAGTTATTTAGTAATAGGAAGATTGTTCAGTCTAAACTTTTTCTAGGCTTCGAAACTAATTTGCGCTGTAATTTTAATTTAGGCAAAATACACTTGGGTGGAAAGTCAGCTGATAAGGTCCACTAAGACCACAGGCATTGTCAAGTCCATGGGCTAGTTTTTTTCCCTCAACCGCTCCAAGCGCTGGCGTTGGTTATAACATCGTGAAACCTGCTTGCAGATATAGACAGCACACTTGCAACAGGGAAGTGAATTAATATTATTTCACGCTAATATTTTTGAGGACGGAACGTTTGTAAATTTATGATTATCTTATTTTATTATATAAACAATTTTCGTTGACGTGATTGTAACAGGGGTTTGTAATTTTGGGGAACTAATTAAACATACATATACTTTAATTATTATTATACTTTTAATTTATTGTATTGGGGAACAATTTTACATGTTTATGTATAGGGTACTCCGAGAGTGGGACGACATTGCGTTTCTGTAGTTTTCAGTTGGTATTGGTCGGTTTCGTCCGCGCGATTTCGTTCGCGAGGCCTTTCGAACGTGATTTTGCGTTAGTTACCTTTGATTTTGATGTAGAAATAAGCGCAATTACTGTCCTTCACTTGTTTGGGTATTGCCCGAAGTTTATTTAATTAATTCTTTTCTACGTAAAATTGGGTCTTTATTTATTATCCTGGTGTATTGGGTTATTCTCAAATAAAACGAGATTTGGTTGCAACCTGTCTATTTATATAAGCTAAGTTTACATAAGAAGAGCTACGGAAATAAGGTAGGTGATTAGCCATCTAGAGGGTCCGACTTCCCATATTACACCTCGGACGATGTTAGTAAATGTATAAGTCAGTGGCGCCTATTATTTATTTGTTTAGAATCCAATCCATCTTCGATTGGGTTTCCCGGGATACTAACACTGTCAAATTATTAATTTCCTACTGGAGCAAGGGTGTAGCATCGAGAGGGTTTTTACACTTCATTGATTATTTACCAAATTTAAAATAGGCGTGACAAACTTTTCTATTTCTTATGGTCGCCATATTGGATTATGACATCTATAGATAAAGAATAAATTTAGCTATTCACCTTGGTAATCAACATAACCTTCTTATTCCCAAAAACCTGTTGCTATTTGAACATTTGTATAATTAATTTATAAAATCGCGTAGGCTTTGAAAAACAATTGAAACAATTATTAAAGCCACAGATTGTATTGATAATTGCCAGTTAAACCCTTTAAGTACTGCAAACATTTTATTGGTATAACGATAACGACCGATGTGCGCACCATTTATAAAACAATTGAAACTGACAGGTAACAAAGGATTTATTTTAATAACGAAATACACAGATTGCGTTTAAGTGGTGTACGTTGAGTTTCTTTATGTACGATATCTACATTCACATCAATAGAAATTCTGTTTCAGCGTCTGAAAGTTATGCAAATTTGTATTCAGAGAAAAGCTACCCCATGTTCGCAAGAATTTCAAGAAACTTGACTTTTTCTGGTGGGTTCAGAAGATCACGAGGATCGTTTCGAAAAGGAATTATTGCTAATGAGGTGAATATGCTGACTCAATTAGCGATTAGTCCGGAAAACTTTAGCCGAAGAAAAATTTTTCAAAAGTGTGGTATTGATGTTTCATATGTGAGAAAAATCATCAAAAAACATAAGTATTATGATTATAAATGCACACCTGTACAAACTCTTCATTCTGGCGATTGCAGTAAAAGATTGGACTTTCATTACTGGTTTTATGAAACACTGCAGCAAGATCCACATCTTTCCAGAAAAATACCGTGGACTGATGAAGGTTTATTTACAAATACGGGAATGTTTAACATGAAACATCTTCACCACTGTGAACAGAGAATGTTTAATGAAAGAGTCTAGGCCGCAAGTTTGATATTCTTTGAAGGTATGGGCTGGCTTTTTAAATAATGCGGTTCTTGGTCCTTTTTTATCGATGGGCATTTAGTAGAGCCTGGATTTTGCATTTTTTGCGAAAAAAATTAAAAGACATGCTGGACGAACTGCCATTAGTAACTTTTTAAAAGCATAAGTGGTACCAGTAAGGCGCAGCTGATCCTCATAATGCCCGCATTGTTGAAGCTGATTTACCATTTTACCACATTTAATATTTACAATTTTTTTGGTTTATAGATCCTAAGGTACTTTTGGGGTGTCTAAAAATTGCGGTATTTTAAAGGATTTTCGGTCGTTTCATGTCATTTTTGGCAGTTTTTCAGAAATTTTTGCATGTGCCAAATGCC
>JABXWE010105527.1:0-22904 GCA_014611495.1 Limonius californicus | reverse complement strand
GCATTTTGGTTTGCATATATATATTTTTGACTAATTCAGTTTTGGCCTTGTTGAAGTTTCGTGTCATCTACTCGAGTATTTCCGATTCAAAACCTGGTGAATTTGGGTTTTCCGTTTAGGACATTCTACACGAGTTTTCCTAGAACGTGCACGTGTTTTGAGATAATCTTAGAAGTCGTATTAAGGAAAGTTTTCCAATTTGAATTTTCAATACACGTTTGGGAAGTTTTAGCCATCGTTAGTTTGATGTGATTTCCCGGGAGTTGATCCCAATTTGAGTGCATTTGTTTTGTGAGAGTCTATCGCCATATAACATCTTTTGGTAAGCATTGGAAATCCAAATTTCTCTTTCATTTCTAAGACTATTGAGATTATTTAGGCGGAAATTGGCTGGAGCTAGAATTAACGCATTTAACAGTCAATTGTGAAACATCGAAGAGATCCTGTGGGTTCGAGACACGCGGAATTATCTGCATTGCAGCGAACGAGTACAACAGGTGTAAATCGAGATACGAAATTCCAGGTGTGTTAATCCATGTTTAACATTCAAATTGCAAATATAAATTCGAGGATACGAGAGGTTCTGGAAAAATTTTAGTTTAACAGCATATAATCATAATAAAACTTATAATTGTACACTTAAATTGATAATAAGACTAAGTACTCTTATTTAGTGAATGTTTAATCCTCATTGACGTTGTATTTTGTATAAATTGGTAATAATCTTTGTTGAATTGGAATTAATTTATTAAATGGTCAACAGTATAATTCAATTTGCTTTTATTGTTTGAAATTCAGTTAGAAAGGGGGAACAGTGCGGAAGTTTTTATTCTTAAATAATAGATAGCCGACACCATTACCTTTATTTAGGTAATTAATTATCTGGGTATTTAATTCACGAGATCTCGAAGAATAAAAATACTTAGCGAGAGTAGTCTTGTGTATCAGTCTGATAATCTTTTCGCATTATTGCAATCCCGAGATATTAATGATTTTTGTTGTTTATTAATTGGTTATCGGTACTGTTAGCCATGATTGTGTAAATACGGTTACATATATATAGGAAAAGATCATTATTGAATACATATTTTAATTACCATTGGTTGTGTTACGAAGAGTTAAGAGTGAATCTTAATATAAATTGAATTTTGGGTAAATTTATTTCTGTGTTTTATTGTGTCTTGGGTTATCACAATTTATATTGGGGAGAAATTGAGCAATTACCGAAGCAAGGTAAGTCCGATCTCCAGGAAGGTTCCTGTTTACCTCGTGTTATTTTCAAGGACGAAAGATATTTTAAACAGGTGGCGCCTAGGCTTATCAAACCCCTCCTTCTTCGACTGTAGCTAGTCGACCCTTGTCCTTGATACCTGAATCGTGCATCACAAATAGTAGGTTCGGTAGTATTGCTTCTATTTAGGATATTAGAATTGTCGCCGTCGATTCGACTAGGCATTACAGAAAGCTGCAAAAAAATAGAGCTTATTTGGTTATTATTTAATTAAATTAATCTAATGAGGGACCTATCCAACAGTCTACCAATTTTCATTTTATTTATTATGTTCGTTTAACACCTATTGAAGATGCCAATGAGTTGTGCTGTAGCTACTTGCAAAATGCACCATGGAAAGGCAAAAGCAAGTAATCTGAATGTTACATACTTTACATTCCCTAAAGATGCAAATATTTGCAAAGAATGGGTAGCAAAATGTCGAAGAGGAGATAACGTTAATACATCATGTTCTAGGATTTGTTCGTTGCATTTTAGAGACGAGGACTATGAAAGAGAATTGAAATCTGAATTATTAAACTTACCACAGAAAAAGATTTTGAATAACGGCTCAGTGCCATCATTAAATTTGCCTGCCACACATTATTACTTCTCAAAAAATTGATGATAGAGCCAACAGACGTAATAACAGATTGATGAAGCAAGATTCTTCCTCGTACACAGCTTCAATAATAAACAATGAAGGAATACAATCAACATCATCATCGTTAATAAAGCTGTCAATTCTTGAAGACATTGAAAAGCCGGCAGAAGTAAACACCACAAGTGAAATAACGAAACTGAATCTGTTAGTCAAATCTTTAACCATAGAAAATGACTCTTTAAAAGGAAAATTATGTGACAAAGAAACATATTTAAAAATATGGAAAAATAAATGTGTCTCGTTTAGAAAAATGCTGCAGGAATATAGAAAACAACCAACCCCGAAAAAAAACCGCAGAAAATAAAGTAGCCGATTTAAAAGCTATTTTTGGAAAGATCTTCACAGAAAAGCAATTAGAATCTGTATTAAAGAAGAGTCGAAGAGTGTATTGGACAGAAAAAGAAATTGCTTTAGCTTTCACAATTAGATATTTTAGCAAGAGATGTTACTTATATTTGCGCCAACACTTAAATTATCCTTTGCCAGGAATATCGACGTTACAAAAATGGGCTTCCAAAATCGACATGCGAC
The DNA here is from genome assembly GCA_014611495.1 of Limonius californicus. Taxonomy (NCBI): domain Eukaryota; kingdom Metazoa; phylum Arthropoda; class Insecta; order Coleoptera; family Elateridae; genus Limonius; species Limonius californicus. The sequence goes on along the minus strand of JABXWE010105527.1, from coordinate 20,439 downwards.
AGGGAGTGTTAGAATCCGTTTTAAAGTTGTTAGAAATTGCTGGAAAAACTTTGACTGAGCAAGAAAGAGTTGTTGTTCTTAAGTTCGATGAAATGAAAGTGTCTGAAATGTACGAGTACGATCAGAAGATGGATCAAGTTGTTGGACCACATTCACAAATGCAGATCATGAATACAAGAGGCCTCTTCAGCAGTTGGAAACAATCAGTTTTTGTGGATTTTGACACAAAAATCACACCTGGTTTACTTCACACAGTGATTAATAAATTGTATAATAGCGGTTTCAAAGTAGTTGCTTGCGCTCATGATTCCGGATCATCAAATATTGGTTTTCTTCGCGATCTAGGTGTAACTTACGGCAGAAATAGCATAACCCAACAACATACATGCGAAAATATTTATTTTTTCCCGATGCACCTCATTTGTTAAAACTAATTAGGAATTGGTTGCTTGATTCAGAATTCACCCTAAACGGCACTGTTGTTAATAAGTTACCACTACAACAACTAATTACTGTAGCTGATACCGAAATAAGTAGCTGCTATAAATTAACAAATGGGCACTTGACGTGCGAAAATTCAAGAAGGCAGAATGTAGCTTTGGCAGCACAGTTGCTTTCTCATAATACAGCCACCGCACTGAAACATTATTTTAAAATTGATCCTTCAGCCATAGCAACAGCAGATTTCATTGAAACCGTAAATTCATGGTTTGATATCATGAATTCATATATACCAAAAAATAGTATTTGTTCTAAAGCGGGGTATGGGATAAATTTTTGCGAGCAAAATAAAATATTAGACACTATGTATGAAACAATTTTTAATTTAAAATGTAAAAATAAAAGAACTTTACAGATATTTCAAAAAGGCATATTAATGTCCATAAATTCAATTAAAAACTTGTATTCTGATATGAAAGCAAGATATTCCGTTGAATATATATTAACTCATCGAGTTGATCAAGATAGTTTGGAAAATCTGTTTTCTCAGTTACGTCTTCGTGGTGGTTTGTATGATCATCCAACACCACTGAATGTACTTAGTCGCTTGCGGATGATCATATTGGGGAAACCTGCCCAAATGCAAGGTAACCTTAATACAACAGACCAGGCAGACGATAATTTTATAGTTGGAAAAGTATTACTGGAAACAGATATAAATTGCCATGACCAGACAAACTCGAGTACATCTTCTTTAACCGACGTGTCTGTACAATTTAATGATGAATTAACTTCTTCAAAGAATTCCTTCAAACTCCAAGCAGAAAACGATGGACTGGAATATGTAGCAGGTTGGATAGCCTACAAATTAAAAGCGACTCACCCAGAACTAGGTGAATTTACGTACAAACTCCATGATGAACACAGTTGTGGTTTACCATCCTGGGTAAAACATTTATCATTTGGTGGTCTAATAAAACCAGCTGATAATTTTATGACAAACGTAAGAACGTATAATACGACATTTGAGCAACTCATCGGTGAAGGGGTGAGTAATGCAAAAAAATTAACAAGAAGCTGTTAAACAAATTTATGGAGCAATATCCAAATGCAGACGTTACAGTAGTAAAGCTATTTATTAGACAAAGAGTGTTTATGAGAATAAATTATTTAAATTATAAATACACTGAACAAAAAAAGTGCAAACATCTAAAAAGACGAGTGTGGATAAACTAATGAAAAAAATGGTTAAAGTAATGACATAAAAATGAAATGAATTGGTGTAGGTAAGTAACCTGAAATATTTTATTCAAATAAAATATTTTCACAATGTTTGTAATTTATATAATACATATTGTAAACGTGTATTATTGCATGAAATAACAATTAACAATAACAAACTGCTTCTAGAAGATACCAGCATTTTAAAATATATAAAGTAGCATGCGATTATTTTTCAGTTCCGTCTACAGTCAAACATTTACTCGGTCGCTTTACACGAATGACGTCACAGCTCCCATCCTTTCCCCTAACGCCGCCGAGACGGTTGCTTGCTTAGTAGGCAACCTTACGCAGTGTATACTCGACGCACCTTGACCCAACCCTGTCTTATTAGTATTTAGATTTTCTAAAATTATCGGTATCGGACCGTTTGAAGCAAGTAGAGAAAATCGATCTGTCTAGTTACTGTTTGAGATGTAACCATAAAATTAATGGCTGTTAGGAGTTGTCCCCTTCAGCCGGTTCTACATAAGTACATGTGTTAAAAAAATGATGTTTGCCTTGCAGCCGCCATTTTTAAAGAGCTGAGGTCACGTGTTCTAGAATACCTAATTGCCGGTCCGCATTAAAATGCAGGGAATGCAAACAAAGGCACAACAGCTTGTTACGTGCTACCGCAAAGTTAAAACAAATGTACACTTAGTGGTCTAAAAACGGATAATTGATTAACAATTCGGATAATAAATAATAAACTTTTTCCCTTTTATATTGAAAATTCCCGCAAAACGTGAAATTTCCCTCCAGTTGGCAACACTGAATACGCCACACGCGCCCCGGGCATCTTGTCTAATAACCTATTCATTTATTCGTTTACGATTCGCGATACTAGATCTCATCTCTGTGTTGTGTCTAGTGAATTTGGTGCACAGAACGTATCACGCAACTCATGTAAGTATGCAATCGCTGATTAAAGTATATTTCATACCCATTATTTCAGTAGGTAATTCAAATATATATATTTTTTTATATGGTGTATTTCGGGGAAAATTTTACTTTTTATTTCTTATGGCCATATTACATGGGGCGATTTTTCAATGCAAGCCGCAATCAGTTGCTGCGATCTGTCATGATTGGTTGGTTGCAGCAATCGGTTGCACGCTTATATTTACACGAAGCAATTGCTCGCAATGGTTTACATGCGATTTTTTATTCCAATGTACGGTACCAACCTTAACGAAATTATTATTCCTGAATAGCTATTATTAAACAGAACTCTTATATAATAGCGTGAAATTGGAGGTTATAGGTAATGGACAATCAGACTAAATTATTTTTAATGGGTTCTTGTGGTGTAGTAGTTGGTTTAGCAGTATCGTTGTTACGTGAGCAAAACAAAGCGCGGAAAAGAAAAGTGTGGGTGAGACCTTGGCTGGGCAACGGTGACGTTACAAAAGGAAACATGAATTTGATAAATGAATTTAATGAACCCAGTGTATATTTAAATTATGTACGGATGGACGAAGCAACATTTGAAAAACTTTTAAAGTTAGTGGAAAACGATATAAAAAAAACTGGTACAAATATGCGTGAAAGCATATCTGCAAAGCATCAGCTGATTATAACCCTACGGTTTCTTGCAACAGGCAATTCCTATCGTAGTCTGATGTACGAGTTCAGAGTGTCTGAAAGTACTATTTCGCTATTTATTCGTAAAGTATGTAGAGCTGTATATAATAATTTGGAAAAGGAATATCTAAAAGTGAGTAAGAATTATGAATTGATAATTGAACAATTATAATTAACGTAATGATTTTGTTGTTTTAGTGTCCAAATACTACATCAGAATGGTAGAAAGTTTCCCACGATTTTAATGAAATATGGAATTTTCCTAACTGTTTATCAGCTACGGACGGAAAGCATATAATTTTTAGAGCCCCAGCAAGAGCTGGATCTACATATTTCAATTATAAAGGCGAACATGTATTGTTTTATTAGCTTTGGTAGATGCACTATAATTTCCTTTATGTCGATGTTGGGACTAATGGTAGAATTTCTGATGGTGGAGTTTATCGGAAAAGTAGAATTTGTGCAGCAATAGCTCATAATAAAATAAATATTCCAGCAGAGACTGCCCTACCAGGAAGAACTCGGGCGGTGCCTTATGTTATAGTTGCTGATGCAGCTTTTCCATTAGCATTAAATATTTTAAAACCTTTTCCATTCCGCAATATGCTAAGTGAAGAAAGAATTTTCAATTACTGCTTAAGTAGGGCCCGTCGCGTTGTGGAAAATGCTTTCGGTATTTTAACTAACCGATTTAGGGTTTTGTTAACAACAATCAGTTTAAATGTGGATAAAGTAGAAAGTATAACTTTGGCATGTTGTGTACTACATAATTTTTTAAGTAAGAAGTGCAAAGGTAGTTATAGGATGCAGAATACATCATTAATTATGGAAAAAAGCAAGAACCGATAAATCTACACATTTATGAAGCCGCAAAGCAAGAAAGAGAGGAAAACCGAAAAAAATTGTTCCTGTAATAGATACCTACAATTATTTTATGCGGACGTCAGTGCATTCCATTAAGAGGACACCGAAATTCTGGCTCTATTGAATTTGTTGAAGAAACAGTAGAGAACGAAGGAAATTTTCGAGCAATACTAAGATCGAAGTTACGTTCTGGAGATCAATCATTGAAACAGCACCTGGAAACTATGTCAAAAAACGCATCATACTTAAGTGCAAAAACGCAAAACGAAATTATCTATACATGCGGCAAAATCGTAACCCAGAAAATAGTTCAGAAAATTAATGAAACACAATTAGTCTCTGTCCTGGCTGATGAATCGACTGATATCTCAGGCATTGAACAATTCTCTTTGTGTTTACGTTTCTTTAATGAATCTAGTTTAAAAGTTGAGGAACACTTAGTCAAGTTTGTTCCCGTAACAAGTATGACCGGAGAAAATTTACCGAATGTTGTTTTGACTACTTTGTCAAAGCTTAATATTGATTGTAACTATATGATTGGACAAGGATATGACGGTGCGTCAGCTATGACTGGTTTATTTCATGGCGTCCAGTCTACGTGCGCGACAAATACAGTTGTGCTTTGTATGTTCACTGTGCTTCGCATTCTTTAACTTTAGCGATATCCGATGCTTGCAACGTCTCTCAAATAAGAAATTGTATGGGAACATTAGCAAAAGTTGCCAATTTTTTCAGAATTGCGAAACGGCAGCATGTCTTCCAAACAGAAATTGAGTATTGTGTCCTGATACAAAGAAAAAAAATTGAAGCAACTGTGTCAGATAAGATGGGTGGAGAGGCATGATTCCATATTGACATATTTGGAATTACAAGAAGTAGCTATTAGTTCTTTGAACAAAATACAAAACTGGTGTGATAAAGATGCTCCCTCGGATGCGTATACACTAGTTAAAGTAGTTTTAACCATTGAATTTAAGATAACACTACAAATACTTGCTAAAATCTTTTCCATTAGTTTACCACTATGCAAAAGTTTGCAAACAATTAATACTGACTTGGGTAGCGCTGTTGCCCTTGCAAAAAGTGTCGGAAATACTTTACGTAACATTCGAGCAAATGCTGAAAATGAATTTAAGCAAATGTTTAGCCAGGCAGTAAAAATATGCGAAAAATATAATATTAAGATAACAGTTCCTCGAACTACCTCCAGACAAACGCAACGGGAAAATGTACCATTCTCTTCGCCTGAAGAGTATTACAGGCGAGCGATTTTTATACCCTTCTAAGACTCCTTTATATTACATCTGAAAGATCGACTACTGAAACATGAAAACATTTTAGCAAATTTTCATGTAATCTTTCCAAATGAAAAAACGGATGTAGTCGACGAGGAGAAATTACGAAAGTTATCTATATTTTATGAACACGTTTTAGATGCTCACAGCTTTGACATAATATTAGGGGAGGTAAAGTTTTGGAAAAAAATACTAAATGAAAGCACCGAAAGCCCGAAAAGTGCAATAGATTCATATGTTTACTTAAGAGAAAGACATCTCGAACTATTCCCGAATGTTGCTAAACTTCTTAAAATATTTATTACAATTCCTGTGACAACAGCTTCTAACGAAAGGACATTTTCAACTTTAAGAAGGTTAAAAACTTATTTAAGAAACACAACAGCGCACGATAGGTTAAATGGTTTATCACTTCTTGACATTCACAGAGAAGTTTCTGTTAGTATTGACGATGTAATTTATGACTTGGCCAAATCCAAAAAAACGAAGACTTGATTTTGGATTGTAGGTTTTTTAACACGTTCGCGGAGATAACGGCTATAGCCGTCAAATTTTTGTTACTCTTGTGGGAAATGACGGTCCAAGCCGTCCTGCATGTTTGCTCTAATGAACGAACGACGGCCCGGCCCGTCGTATATCCCGTGATCAGATATGAAAACTAGAATATACTGTCCTAACAGGGAGCAGGGTAAATCATTAAAATGTCCTATTTATACGGTAATTTTTCGAACACGTGGCTAATTTTTGCAGGTCTGTTCTCGTTTTGTTTTGACGGATATAACCGTCGGTATTTGCATTGTAGTTCCATCAGTCTCACTTAAAGTGTTGCAGTGAGTGCATCTCTTGTTTTTTGCTGTGTGAAAACTATAAACCAAACGTAAGTAATTGTATTTTTATTTGCATATTTTACAAATATAAATAAAAAAATTATGTGTTGGCATTTTATGTCAATCTAACCAGATTCTAGGATTCTTGTAAATGATATAAAAGATGTATTTTGTAATAAAAATACTTAGTTATAAATTGTATAACGTTTACTTCAATATAATTTCCAGGCGATGTCATACGAAGAAGAGCAAAGACGCCTGCAAGAATTGCATGATCTTTACTATGACGGAAGCGATAAAGAAGATGTAGCTAGTCAGTTATTTGTAAGTTCCGATAAGTCAGAACCAGAGGCGTTTCGTGACGATGGGGAGTTCAGTGGGGATCCAGATTACATACCAAATTCTGATGACGACAGCGACAGTGAAAGGGAAGCAGAACAAACTAATAATCAGGAAGGTGAAGGTATAGAAGACACAACCAACGCTGAAGATACAAACGAGGATCACATTTGGTATGAAAATATAAAACCTATTCGTAATTTGGATTTTGTCAATAATTCTGGACCAAAAAAGGCAAACGCAGAATCTTCTCGCCTTGATATATTTCATACGATTTTTACTGATGAAGTTATTGATATGCTGGTAATTTCGAGTAACATTTATGGAAAGAAACTTTGTGAATCTAACAGACCATCAACAAGAAATAGAAGGATGATGAAATTTAAAGAAACAAATAGAACAGAACTTCGGAAATTTTTGGGACTATGTTTATTACAGGCTCAAATAAAACCACCTAGCATAAGACATATTTTTAGTAAGCACTACTTGTACTACCATCCTATTTTTCCATTTACAATGTCAGGTTGCCGATTTGAGCAATTATTAAGATGTTTCAGTTGTTACGAGAAACCAGACGCAGATAAGACCGCTAAACAAAAGAAGCTTGAAAAAATTTCTACGTTGGTGGAGTTAATTATAAAAAATTTTCAAGATTCGTATACACCTACCAAAAAATTGTCACTTGACGAGTCACTCTTGTTATTTAGGGGTCGGCTGAGCTTCCGCCAATACATTAAAAACAAAAAAGCACGATATGGGATAAAATTTTTTGAATTAACCACCTCTGATGGCTACGTTCTTAATTTTGAAATTTATCAGGGCAAGTCTGATACCGACAGTTCATCTGGTAAGATAGACTTTATTGTCAAAAGGTTAATGGAGCCTTACTTGGATTGTGGCCACCACCTTTATATGGACAATTTGTATAATTCTGTAAATCTGTCTGAAGAAATGTTAAAGCGAAAGACCTATACTACAGGAACTCTACGTGCAAACAGAAAGAGAAATCCGAATAAAGTCACTAAAAAAAAGCTTGCAAAAGACGAATTTATTTGGAGAAGGTCAAGGGACGTATATGTCGGAAAATGGAAAGACAAGAGGGAAGTACTATTTATTACAACTGCTCACCATCCTGAACTTATAGAGGTGCGAAATAGATTTGGTCAGGTAAAAGTTAAGCCAACGGCGATTGCTGATTATAACGACAATATGTCGGGAATAGACCGTGTTGACCAAATGGTACATTACTACTCGTCACCACGTAAAACGCTACGCTGGTATAAAAAGGTAATATTCCACATATTAGATTTGTGCGTTTGGAATTCCTTTTTTATTTATACAAAATTTCATCCGAAGGAAACTTTTCTGAAATACAGAGATCATATTATAGAAGATTTGCTTCAAGTTCCCCCTAACACAACTAATGGAAAAGACCTGGTGATTAAAAGCAGAGGTGGTCGTCCCAAAGTGCTGAGTAATACTGAGCCCGGACCTTCTGCTCAAAATGTAACACCGCAGCATTTTCCAGAAAAGATACCTGCTCCAGAAGACTATAAAAGAAAAACATACTTCCTGCAATGTAGGCAATGCTCTAAGAAAAACATAAGAAAGGAAACCTCATACAGGTGCAAAGAATGTCATGATAAACCAGCGTTGTGTCCCACGTGCTTTGAAGACTTTCATTCAAGTATTTTTCAAAGTACTTCTTAGTTACTATTATTTTTTACTCCAGTTTATATTTGTTTTTCTTTACGTTTGAAGTTAAAAATCTATTATTTTAGTGGAGCAGTAAAGCTTTCTTATATTTACCTGTATTTTAGAAATTTTTCTTTGCTAAAATGATTTAAAGTGTTTGGACGGTAATACCAGTCATTTGCATATGCGGCACCAATGTACACTACGAATGCAAACGACGGTTTTACCCGTCTAGGAAAAAAAATTAAAAAATGGTTATTTTAAGTTTATCCTATCCCAAAATATATATTGGAAACACAAAAACCAGCTTTTTCCTTTCAAAAAGGTATTTTTCAAAAACTGCCCATATAGTAACCACACTTTATATAAAACTGTCCGCGAACGTGTTAAAATCAGTTTTGTTTCTTTTTAAGAGTAGTTTTTTCTTTGAATTTTTATTATATTTTTTATACGCTTAACCCCCCTCAGACAAAATTTCTGGGCACGCCACTGCCGGAACCTTCTACTTCTACTCAAGACACACATTGTGCGAATCAAAATCCAAAAATCAGTGTAGGAACCGTTATATTATCAACTAAGCATGAAATGTTTTGACAACGTTTTGAAACATCCTTTTGAAGCTGCATTTAACATTTCAGTCAAACATTTCATCAACGTGTTGATGGGATGTGATGGCAAGAAACATGTTTTACAAAATGTTGCTGCAATGTTTCATCAAGTAATGTTTAAAAACGGATGTTGTAGAGATGTTTCAAAAGTAACATCGCAGCAACAGTGTCAGAAGAACTTAAAATTCGATAATGCAAAGTAATTAACCAACAACTTTACCATACATGTTCCAAATTTAATGTCTTAATGCATTATGCAGTCACTGCATAATGTATTGCAGTGTTATTAAAGGAAAAGAGAACTGGTTACTGTATTTGTACCAAAATTATTACATATGTTATGTAATTATTCCATCATATGTAGGTACCGAGATTTCTTATTTTTATCTGTATTTTCACGAAATAAAGTTTATATTATAGGGTAACAAATAATTGATATTGTAAAAATCTTTTTAGAGAATAGTAAACTAAAATTACGTTTTAAATTACGCGGGATAATTAATATAGATTACTACATTAAGAATCTGAACAGTCCGATTTAAAGTTGTAAGATGGCACTACTGTCCAAATGAATTTGCCGCATTTTCTACTGGAGAGGGCTAGTATTCAAAATTAAATTTTACAGCAGCTCTGGCTTTACTATTCATTCATTTCGTTTTCTCTTAAGTGGCTGTTCGAAAGTTGTAAGAGATGGCATCTACTTCCAGTACTTCACCTCAGTTTTTTATTTCGCCTGGAAAGGTAAGTAACACTTTATATTTCTAATTAACAATACTTTTCTTGCGTAATGAATAAAAAGCTCAATAACTGCATTATTAGTGATTGGCGATAGTTAACTAACAACCCAAAAACGTTTCTTCAGTTTCCATAAACATTTTTAACTTTTACAAATGCCACCGTTAAGGCTGATAATGTTTCATGAAGTTTGCGTTTAAAAATTACTATTTGTTTTGAGATATTAATGCTTTGTAGTAGGGTAAGTATAGGATAGATGGCCATGGCTTTTAATGTAGCTAGTAATAAAGATATAGCTGCTATATCATGGTTTCCATGCATCTTGGGGTCACGCTACGTTATACAAACCAACCAAACTCCATCCCCTTTGCCTGGTGTTGTCACTTCTTAACATTTGTTGGCATTGTTGACCGGAGGACGCAAAAATGTTGACCGCTATATGGCAACAGGATCGCTAAGGTACCTCAAATTTGACAGCCACGTCAAACTTTATGACAATTCGATGGTGCAAAATACCGCTTAAAAGCAGAAAAATGAAGCAATGTCTAACTTAAGTTAAATTTCTTCATAACTTCTGTAAGGTATATAGGGGTAAATGTATTAACGGGACAAATGTATTAGTTGAACACAAATTTTTTAAACTGCGAGAAAATGTGGCTCCATCTGTGGTTTGGTAGTTTATATGGACTATTCCGCTAAACTAATACTACAGAAACCCGTTCATGCAACCAGTTTGAATCTGATCGCCGATAAAAATCTTGCACATGTCTAACCTTCAATTCATGTGATGCAGGCGTTCACCAAAAAAAATTGCTGAGCTCCCATTTCGCGGTAAGTTTACATTGGTTTTGGTATCTATCATTACCTAAAGGTTTCCGAAAGGTCAATAAACTATAAATTGTTAGATAGCTTTAATGATATTTGAATACTGATATATGTTACATTTGCCTCAGAACATAAGGGATTTGGGGTAAATGTATTTGATAATAGTGGGGCAAATGTATAAGCTATGTTGCATTTCCCCATTTGATTTTCAAAATATGTTTTCAAATGATCCTTAACATAAACAATTTTTTAATGCAAAATGGTTAGAAAGTACATTAACCCAGATATGCCTGTTGTACTATACGTAGTACACCGCAAACAAGTTGAATCCTGCACAGACATGCACTTGCAAACAAAGCTGCACCTGATATTGGCATTCATTGCAAGTCTATCGTTGCGGTTGGACGCATTTAGTGAGGTTTAACAATAAAGGTTAAGAAAAAATTAATGTTGTTATTATAAGTGCATTTTTTTGAAATAGCAGATTACAATATCCGCTTTGCAAGGTAAGTTTGTTTTCTGTTTTTTGTAATGCCAAAAAAACAAGAAAATGTATCAAAAACAGGTATTAGAATGCCGAAGGGCTTTGTTATAGTTAAAAAAAATTGCATCAAACCTTCTTCCTGGTGTTTTTCCGCTTCTCTTTTTGGTGTACTATGTATAGTATATATGTCTATGACGATTTCCAATCTTTCAGGGGTTTTTCCTTGACTGAAGCACTTCCTATGTTAGAGGATGATCCTGAAGTGGCGGAAAAAGTAGAAAACATTGTTATCTTTCCCCCAGTCAACGCATGTGGTAATGTAACCGACGAGGATTCAGGAGCAGAAGATAATGTATCTATCAATAACTTGCCTGGTACACAATTACAGCTCCAGCAGAACTTTTTTATAAAGCTGATGAAGCAGATTCCTCTTCTGATGATGACGATATACCTCTGTCCCAATTACGCCAATTTCCTCAGCCGTCAACATCAGGAAAAAGGTCTGTGCCCAAGAAAGTAAAGAAACGAAAACAGTATAGTTGGGCTAGAAAAGATCTAGTGGTTCCTATTGACGTCTTTGAAATTGACGAACATACTGAAGAGACCGGAGATACACCCATGGAATTATTTTCGAAATTTTTTGATAATGAATTGTGGGAGAAAATTCTGCGCGACACTAACAGATATATAAAACAGGAAAACAATTCTCAAAATGTATATCTGGAGGAAATAAAGAGTTTTGTCGGTGTGCTAATTCTAAGTGGATATGTAGTCGTACCTCGCAGAAGGATTTATTGGGAGCGTGAAAAAGATGGACGTAATGATCTGGTGGCAGAAGCTATTTCCAGGGACAAGTTTGAATTTATAGCATCACACATCCACGTTGCTGATAATGAGAATTTGAACCAAAACGACAAATTCGCCAAAGTACGACCACTTTTTGACCATCTGAACCAAAAATTTCTACAACTTGCTAAAATGTAAGAAATGCATTCTGTGGATGACGCCATGATTCCATACTATGGCAGACATGGATACAAACAATACATTCATGGAAAACCTATTAGGTACGGTTACAAGTTCTGGGTGGGTACAGATAGACTTGGTTACGTTAACTGGTTCGAGCCTTATCAAGGAGCGTCCACAAATATCAGTATCGAATACGCCGAATTTGGAGTAGACGCAGGTGTTGTTTTGGAGTATGCAGCAGGGCTGCGGAAAAAATGGGAGAAAAGTCGATTTCATCTGTTTTTCGATAATTTCTTTACTTCGCTTCCATTGATAGAAATGTCATCTGAAAAAAATTTCTACGTAATTGGAACAACGAGGGAGAACCGAATACCAGGAAATCCTCTTCTAAAATCAGAAATTATAAAAAAGAGAACAGAGGGTATTATGATTACCAAAACAGAGAAGATATCAACGTGATAGTAGTGAAATGGCATGATAACAACGTTGTAACTCTTTGTTCCAATTTCGCAGGCGTAGCTCCAGTTCACAATGTAAAGCGATACTCGCAGAAGGAAAAAAAGAATATACAGGTAATACACTTTTACTCCTAATTGTTGGGACCAATGTATATATTTTTATGTTGTAGGTGGAGCAACCGCATCGAATACACCTGTACAACGCAAATATGGGGGGAGTTGATCGATCAGATCAGAATATCAGTTTGTGTCGAGTTTCCACCAGAGGAAAAAAATAGTATTTCTGTCTAATAGCACATTGTATCGATTTGTCCATAACAACGCTTGGCAACTACCACCGCGGAAGTGGAGGAACTTTAGATCAATTGACTTTTAGGAGAAGAATTGCGAACCAATTGAAGCGTTGAAATATCAAAGAGGCTAAGTGCCATTTTTACCTAAAATGAGTTTGTATCATAGAAAGGTGCTAAATGCCAGCAAGAATAATGTGTGAATAGGGCCAAGTCCAAAAAAATTGTTTGTGGTTGTTCTACTGTGTAATAGGTGGCAGTGCGTGTAAGTGCCATTATAAGATTAAAGGTGCTAAGTGCCAATGAATTTCTTATGTTTATTCATGCTGTTTAAGTTGGATTGTTTTGTTAATATTATTTGTGAAAATGGAAAGTGAAAGACGTAAAAGTGGCACTGGTTCAGTGGCGATGGCTCAAAGGAAGTTGAAAACGGCTGGTAAAGCATATCGAACATGTAAAAACAAGGAAATTCCAGAGAAGCAAAAACCTAACCTTCATGTAAGTTATTTATGGTATGCATCCAATCAAAATTCAATAAATTCTGGTATTTTAGGTGCTATGTAAATGCAAATTTGCTTGCAAGAGTTTATCATATAAGAAAAAGTGTGACTTATTCGACAAGTTTTATTCAACTGACTCATCAACTCAGGGAACATATCTTATGGGACTCATTCATATTGGAAGAGTTAAGAGAAGAAGAAATGGACGTTACGATGACCCTGCTGAAAGTCATAGACAGTCAACTATCCACTACACTGTTCCAAATGGTACTGGTGATATTATTCAAGTATGCAGAAACACATTCATGAATATTTTTGGTGTGACTAGGAAGAAACTGGAAACTATTATAAAAAAGAAAAAACTAGGCGAAACAACTTTTTCTGATAAAAGGAGGCGCACATGTTCAAGCAAGTTTACCCAGAATGACATTTTAAAAGTTAGGGAACATATTAACTCAATTCCTCGAGATGTGTCACACTATACGAGAGCTAAATCTAACAGAGAATTTTTAAGTCCAGACTTGAACTTAAACAGACGTCATAAAGCTTTTAAAGATCGACATCCCGAGAGCTTGGTGACTTATCGATTCTACCGCAGTGTGTTTTTGAAGGATTTTCAAGATCTTTCCTTCAAGCGGCCACGCATTGATACATGCAAAACATGTGATCGGTTACATTGCGAAGTTCAGGCTAAGAATGAGCGAAGTAATATTGCCAAACAGGAACTGGAGCTACATCACAGATAATCTGAGACAGCTACAGCATCAATGAAAAGAGACATCTTATTATCCCAAGAGCCAGAGCGAGGTTAGTGCAGTGTCCATTGATATGGAACAAGTGCTATTTGTTCCCACGTTAACGCACTCTGATATGTTTTATTTAAGTCAACTGTCCTTCTACAACCTTTGTGCGAATTTAGCCGATAATAGACAGTCTTACATGTGCCTCTGACATGAGGGTGTATCAGGAAGAGGTGGTAATGAAATTTCTTCGTGTTTGCTGCGTGTCTTAAATATGGGAGTAACAAACAAAAAGAAACTCATTGTCTGGAGCGATAACTGTGCAGCACAGAATAGGAATCGCATGATGGTGTTTGTGTACTGTTTTCTAATAAGCTGCGGTATTTTTGAAACAATAGAACATAAGTTTCTTGTAAGTGGTCATAGTTTTTTACAATGCGACCGCGATTTCGCTCTCATAGAGAAGCGTAAGAGAAAAACAAAAGCAATGGTGCCTGACGACCTACATGACGTGATAACCTCCAGCACACACACAGGGTGTTTTCAAGCCTTAGATATGACAGATGATAATTTTTTTGATATACAGTCTTCTGCTGATTGCATATTGAATTTGAAAAATGCAAACATAAGTAAGGCAGTCTGCATCAAACTGGATAAAAAATATCCAGGCATACTATTTTCTAAAGAGAATTTTAGCGACGTTGCGGCGTGGAAGCGTACTTCTATACTAAAGAAAGGAAAAACACTGTCTGACTTGAGCAATATACAAATTATCATGTTACCAAATCAAAGTAGAATTGGTGAAAATAAAAAAAAAACATTTACAGTCTATGATACCATATCTAGAGAGAGAAGAACATAAATTTTTTTACAAGGAACTCCTCAATACTCAGTGAGGCAATTAGCCCATTTCCTAATTTTTTTTGTTCATCTTTTTGTTTTGTTCATTTGCCGTAATATTTTTGCGGTTAATTTTAAGCGATCTTAAGCAGCTTGATTATATATGTGTTATTTATATTTTGTGGGAGTTTATCCTTGAAAGTTGAAAAATAAATAAGTTTTTTGAAAATATCTGTGTTTTTAGTTTTTGGCACTTAGCCCCTTTGATATTTCAACGCTTCAATTACTAATCGAAAACAATCGACAGGATCACTGGATTGTACCCCAGGAAAACCAAACAAGATGCGGTTTTTGTCACCAAAGAGCGACTACAAGATGTGTGAAATGCGACCACGCAGTTCACATAAAATGTTTTCTAGATTTTCATACCAAAAAATAAATACCATTGACCGTACCTTATTTGCCTATTGTACTACCTATAGTAAGGCCTGTATTTTTTAACTATACGAATAAAATTTTCCAAACAACCTTGCATTGTCTTGCAATGAAGTATGCAATACAAATAACACAAAAAAATTTTTTTGCTCCTGCCCAAATATTTTAAGCATATCCGGGTTAAAAAGCACACTAAAAATTCAAAATATCTAGAAATAACCTTAAAGGCGGCAATTCATGAAATGAGAATAGGGTATATGACAGTTTACGAAGCTGCTTGCGAATTTAGCTTTCCGTATTCTACAATCTATACTCATTGTAAAGGGTTACTGGGTATAAAAAAGGAACATCGTGGTCGATGTACAGCTCTTCCACTTGCAGATGAACAAAAACTCGCGAACTCTTTGAAAAATGGGGCTTTGGCCTTTCCAGAAAAGAAATATTACATTTGGTTAGAAATTATGTTTTATCTAATAAACTACAGACTCCTTTCAAGGATGGCATTCCAGGTGACGATTGGTTTCTATCGTTTAAGAAAAGATCATCATTTAAGCATAAAAGTACCACGAAATGTAGAATACGCGAGGAAAAAAGCTATCGATCCATTCATTATTTTTGGCTATTTTGATTTATTGGAGCGTACATTAGCTGAACTAAATTTGTTTGATAAACCTCAATGCATATGGAATTTGGGATGAGAGTAGCTTATCACTCGATCCTGGTAGGGTTAAGGTCGTGGGTGAAAAGGGAAAGCCTGCTACTCGCACCATCAATACATCAGGAAGAGAAAACACTACCGTGCTAACCGGAGAAAAGGTGCCTCCACTAATTATCTTCAAGGGGCGCTTTATGTGGGACCAATAGTGTGCTCCAGAAGGTACAGGATACCCGGACACAGTACATATATGCAGCCTCAAAAAAGGGCTGGATGGAGAGTGAAATTTTCTTGTTAAATACGTTAAAAAGTACAGCGGTGGTGATTATAACATTAAATTTGTGTGGCCCGTATTTGCCGACACCGATACCGTATCTGATGAAGACATTAAAAAAATTTTGCCTGACCCCACCCTTATCAAGAGAGTCTTCTTCTTCTTCTTATTCTTTGTATAGGCCAATGGCCTGTTAATTACCTACAACAGAGTAGAGAGTATTTATGGAATTTTCGGCGTCATTATTTAAAAAATGTACCTAACCTTTAACTTGTTTAGTTTTTTGTAACCTTTTTGAATAAAAACATTATTTTGTGTTCCTGACATACCTTTGCTGTAATAAGAGTTTATAGAATAATTGTGCTTTTGACTTTATATGCTGATTTTAGATATAAAAGTTCATATCTCTTCTTCTTCTTCTTCTCGCTTATGTATAAACATTTTTTGGTCAATTATGCACCAAATTTTACGTAATAAACGCTCCTTTTACATTTGCCCCCATTCAATATAATGTGTAGAACTAGGTACACATACTAGGCCATTGTTGCATTTATCCCAATGAGAGGGGAAAATGTAACATACGGACATCATTTAAAAAAATATTTTTTTTACATTGTTGGAGATGACGGTAATGTTTTTGTATATTTATTATAAGCGACAACACTTGCATAAACATGTTT
Source organism: Limonius californicus (assembly GCA_014611495.1). NCBI lineage: Eukaryota > Metazoa > Arthropoda > Insecta > Coleoptera > Elateridae > Limonius > Limonius californicus. The sequence continues at coordinate 3,638 of JABXWE010105527.1, read as the reverse complement.
GATTTTATTCGAATTTTTTAATGCCAATTCTGGTATGATACTTGGCACTAAGGCCAACTATTAAAAAACTATGTCGCACATACCTCTGCTTACCTTATTTGAATATATTTATTGATTAAAAGTTAAACTTCGGCTGCAGATTGACTTGTGATTATTTACCCCCGACTTTCACCTGTACAGACTAGGAAAACTACAGAAAACCTAGTCAGGATAATGTATGTATCTTGTAAGTTATCTTGCCAGTAAAATTGAAACGCACAATGAATTAGTAAAATCAACAGGATTTTCCAAAGGAGGAGATTGACAGAGACCCACGGTATAATCTTGCAGGAGTGCCGGCCAAGCCGGGCACTAGAACTGCTTGTGGATAAAAAGATGAGATCTGACACTGAAAAGTAGGTAAATATTACACTGAAAATTCCGATTATATTCAAGACATTTCTTTAGAGATCTATTAAACCTAGTTAACATTACAGTGATTATACAAAATTTAAAAATAAAGGTCCTCCATAGCAAACACTTAGAGTACTAAACCAGTTTGGACAATTTAGCATACTCTAGCCGTTTCGGTTTTTCTGCAAGCCTTTTTCGAGACTCTTCTTTGCAACAAATGCAACTCTTATCATCAGAAAGTCAAAAATTCCTTGTTTTGTAACGTTTCGCCCCGGTTGCCTATAGGGGGCGAGAACGCTCCAAAATTTATAACCTGGGTACGCTCTTGAGTTGCCCAGAATTCAATTACAAGTGCTTGGAAAAAATAAATTTATTAAATGTTACTTAAATATATGTACAAAATATATGTAAAACAAATAAGTCTCTAATTTTAATTAATGTAACAAAATATGAGTCCTTGACACGCCACTGGTTTTTCTTGATCGGCTGGATGTCTCTCCCCGGGTCAGCGTACCGACTCGTTTGTGTTGTAGGTCTGTCTTTGCGGTTCCACAAAATGTCCGCTCGCTCGGTCGCAGTGTCGCACCTAATTTTTTTTTTGTTTTCGCAAAGCATGAAACTTCCCTGCAATAGGACAAACGGAGTTTGTGATTCGGAACTAGAGAGTGTTGTGGAAACTTTTCAGGTTATAATTTACACGTGTAATTTTGCTTGCTTTTGGCAAAGTGAAATCTGAGTAAACAAAACAGTGACAAATTCTTGTGCGGAAGTACACCTGTGTTCCGTCGACAGTGGACGGCTACAGAATAAATAATCTGTATGTATTCAGTTTCAAACTTTACGGTACCAATAATTCAAACAGGAGATTTTATTTTAATCAGGTTTCCTGGAATTTCAAAACTCAAACGATGCAATTTTAAAAATGCGGTTGTTTTACATACATAATTCAACCTAGCTTTGCTGGATAAAATCTGACTAGGACAGGATTCTGAATTTTACTGTGAATATACCGGGCACACAGAAAAGGCAATCTAATTACTCGACTAAAAATTCTCCAGTTCAAAACAACGAGATTGTAACTAGTTTCACCCTACAAATCGACACGAAAATACTCGGTGACTGAATTTGTAGAAAGCTTTGAACTGGTTGAAATAACTCCAACGCAATTCAAATATCCTAGCGGGACTTACAAAAATTTGACGTGAAATTCCGCCATGCATTATAACAAACCTTGTACAGGGTGTTCAACTAGCAACAGCAGAAATTATTACAGCTTACTTACTGCGTCGATTCAGACACCGACTCGATAAGCAATAATAACTTTTAAACAGAAACTTATAGCGATGGCAACCGATTCAAACACCGGCATACCAACGATAAAAATGTCTGTGACAGGGAAAACGGACCACGGGGCATTCAAATGAACGAGCAAAGCAGATGAAATATTTATATTTGCCAACCTCACTTTCAAAACGAGCTGGAAATCATACGACATCGAACGGCAGTATAAATTGACAAAATACCACGAGGGCTGTCGACTGGCGAAGCTCACTGGATCCCTCAGCTTCGGAATCTGTAACTGGAAACGAAAATTATTAACTTTGTCAATACAACGGCGAAAACACTGGAAAATTAATAATTCACTTTCGGGTAAGTATTCGGAATTACTAAACGGATTTTACTACAACGGTTAGTTTCAGAATCGGATTTTCAACACTAGGATCTTTTAAGAATACTCTTAAAAGAAGGTCGAGGAATATTTCTGACTTTGGATTAAATCAAAAGCCAGGAAATAAAGTGATTTTCAAATGGCCGCGCTTGCGGTTTTATACAGGTCAATTTTCGGTTTCCGGCATGCGCGCACCCCACTCTTGTTTGCAAGGGACGCATGTTTCTGCAAGATTTCGAGTCACGGCTGCGGGCAGATGTTTGTTGACGCTATTTTTATCTCAAAATGTTGAACCCTCGTGTAATTGGTAATTAACACCAACTAATCACTTTTTCACCATTTTGACCCGTTACATTACCTCCTTCCTTCGGGTGGAACCGCAAGGTAATTAACTGGCGGATTTTTGGAACATTTTAAAAACACCACATGTGGTAAAAATTACAATTTTTAGCAGGCTTCCGGTGTAATTTTCACTGGTGTCGGACTGGAACTGTGATTGTTGCCAATCGGGAAAGGGTTTGGATATCTAGGCCGGAGATCTTATCGGTGCGCATCCTTACGAAGTTCCCTGGCCCAAGGAAAACCTTCGTACGGGGTCTGCGCCTGGAGGGATGTCGTCGACGATACCGGACTGATGTCACCGGGATTAGAGGTACGGTTCCTCCTCGTGACGGGGACCGCCGACCAAGCTCCACCCGGATTGAACCTCGTGGCGACATGGCCTTCGTCGGGGCATCTAGCGCCATGTAGCTTTCTCGCCCTCTGTAAACAACCGCGGCGAAACGTTACAGTTTAATTACATGTTCATCTTATGATTTTCACATCCTACATATCCTGTTAACTTTCCTGATGTGGCGACTGCTTATACCTGCAATTTCTAACAGTGCATTTCATTTCAGGTCTTTTTTAACAATATCTTGTATAAAAATTTCAATGTTTTTTTAATATTGTTAAAAGCATCGTAGATGGAACATTGAAACAACTTCTTGACTTTACTTGAATGAAGTCGGCATAATTCTCATATCCAGTACCCACGAGTGTACGAAAGCATTCAGGACAGAACAACATTTTTGTTTTATATCGCCGTGCAATATAACCAGAAACATATACAAATGTTTGTTCATTGTCAGAAAATGGTAATTCTTTAATCACAGCATGTATGTCACCATCGGAGCCGGACATTAGGGCGCCGCCGTTAAGGCGCGTGGACGTTAGAGCGTGGACCGTTAGGGCGCCGACCGTTAGGGCGCCGACCGTTAGGGCGCGTGGACATTAGGGCGCGGATGCCCAATAAAATGGCTTAAATATTCGCTTAATATGCAGTTTAAATGAAATATATGCAATATACACAAATTGCATATTAAAAAATTAACACTCCTAAAAAATATAGATATAAAAAAAGAGACGTTTAAACATTAATAGTTTATTTACTAAATAAATGGCAGTATAGAATAGGTTTATAAACTACAGATAAGTTAAAAACGCAAAAAAAACATTATTTAAATTACATTTTAATTATCGACTGAAACAATAAACAATTAAATATTTTTCCATATTCTCCATTAAGAAAGATTGG